>SCLH01002084.1:26446-52062 GCA_004367855.1 Oikopleura vanhoeffeni
AAAATTTTCTGAGGAATACTTGATAAAAATTTGAGCTATTTTGCAAACATATCCTCGGAGGAGATAGATTTTGAAGTCTGAAATTGTTAAAAATCGTCGGTTATTTGGCGTTCTAGAAATGTCTAGTTGCCGGATCAAAAAAAGCGCTCGATGAAAAATTTATATACTACCGTTACGTGATCTGTGAAAATTTGAGCTCAATTTGATATACCGTCTGGGAGGAGATAGATTTTGAAGTTTTGAAAATGTCACCTTGTTACGATACTGTACCTATTGGTGTGATGGTCAAAAATAATTTGTGATGTACTTTTTCGCAAGATTAAGGATAGATCTACAAATTAGCATTTTCGATTTTTCTCATGAACTGTTAGTTTTCAGTATATTTCACCAAGAAAATGTCAAATTAGAGTCGTATACCCCCTTAAAGCAATTTTTTTAAAATCGAGTTTAACTACAAAACAAAGCAATTTTAGTCCACAATGTAGCTTTCTAAGCAACAGTAAAGAGATGCGCCCTAACGGGTACATTTTTTTCTAGGTTGGCGAGGAGTCCTCGCCGAGGACTGTAATTGCTAATAATTTAAAATATTTTTTCAGTTTACACAAAAATGACTTTTTATTTTGTAGGAGGTGATTTGGTAAACCAGATAATTTTTGTTCCTATCAAGAAAAGTTCAGATGCTCTCGATTCTCTTTCTGCTAATACATCTGATATATTAAATGCTGTAACAAATTCAACTCTTGAAATCACCAAAAATACAATTGAAAAGTCCGCTGAACTAGCCACAAATACAATTTATCAAGCTGCTGAAATCACATCGAATACTTTGAATAGATCAAGTGAAGCTTTGAATTTCACTTTTGAGAATTCAGTTGATAAATTGAATGCATCGAGAGAAAAAATTGAAGAGAAATCCCAAATTGTGAAGGAAAAGGCGGAAAAATCCGCAGAGATCTTAGGTGGTACGATATCTCAAATTGCGCAGCTCTGGGGAAGAGGAAAGGGCGACTGAAGTTCATTATTATTACTTAATGTTTATCTTCAATCTTACCTTTTATTCATTGTTAATTTTTCTGATTTCATGCAACACGAATTTTAATTTAATATTGACGTGTTATTACCATGCAAAGTTTTCGAACCAGAAGATTTTGCTGGGCTGGGTCGAACTGGGCCAGTTTTTTAAGCATTTCACTGGGCCAGGGCGGGGCAACGTCGACAATTTTTTCGACGGGCCGGTTTTTCGGCTGAATATATAAACTGGGTCACATCTTGGCCGAATATTTAAATAAGCCACAGGGGGGGCGCTAATATCGCCTTCCCAATATCGCCGAATTTGCCGAAAACCTACGCAATTTTGCAAAAAAAGGAAGCTTCTGCGCAGTTGCGACAGCTACTGCTCGGAAAATTTGTGTGCGTAGTCCGAGTGAAAATCACTCGTGACCTTGAGGCTAAATAATGGAAGCCCTCAAGCCAATCGTGAAGCTCGAACTCATACATTCACTGCCCGCTCGGTCTCTTTTCTCACGCTGCGCTTTGCGACACAAATCTTAACAAAAGTTCCATAAAGAGATATAAGAAAATTTTATATTTATCATTTGTTAATCGATTAATAATTTGTATTACAAATTTTGTAAGATATTAAAAATTTTAAAAATTCCCTTGTTTCACGATCAATTGAACCCGTTAGCGCTATGTAAAAACCCTTATTTTGACAAATCTATCGGATATCAGGCCCTTAATACTACTTGTATAGACTCAGTACGCTATACAGTATAGATCAATCGAAGCTTTGAGTTTGACAAATGATAATTCCGCTGGAAATATGAATGTTTCAAGGGAAGCATTCAAAAGGAAATGAAAAATCTTTTGAAATCCAGGAAAAAACATAAGGGAAGTGAAATAGCGCATTTTTACTTCTATGAAATTTCTTACAATGCAGTTGGGGTAAATAGTAATTCGTCGATAATCGAAAATCTCGATTGTTTAAATATAAAGACAGCTTTTTCTAAAAATTCTTTCGGCTCATCGTCTTCAGTGCCAAATTTCAGAATAGAAAAATACAAAACTTAGGTTTTTAAGGGTGTGGTTGACGATAATTTAGAGTTATTAGAATACTTTTTGATACACCTATTTTCTAGAGAATTTTCTGCCGAGTTTTTTCACTTATAATAATTTTTTTGGTTTTGAGATTTTTTCAAAGAAAAGTCGGTTTTTCGGGGGTTTAAATCAAAGATTAAATTAAGGGTGACGATAATTGAGATTTCTCAGATAACTTTTTTGATTGCCCTATTTTGTAGAAAATTTGGCACTGAGTTTTTTAACTCGCAGGATTTTTTCTGAATTTCGAATTTTTTTCAAATAAAGTAGGTTTTAGAAAATTTATAGTTCAGAATTTCAACAAAAACAAGAAATTCACAAGTCGTTCCTGAGATTTTGGAGAAAAAATCGGAAAAAGGCTTTCGTTCGGACCTTAATCCAGGCTTTGTGGTGAATTTGATGCACAAATTGAAATTTTCTATATATTCTCAAAGAGGAGTAGGCTTTTGCGTGAGGCTCCCAAATAAGCCGTTTTGACCACTAAAGGCAAAATTTTTAAGGCGCATTTATATTCGGAAGTTAAACTGCAAATAACAAGAAGAAATGATGAGAAATGAATGAGGAGTAGCACGACATTGCTAGGGAACACTCAGAAAGCATAAACTTATTGAAAAAACATAAAAAAAAGTCTAAAAAAAAGTTCGAAATTTTCATTTTTCGACCAGAAAAACTCAAAATATAAAAAAGCTGTGAGCAGATTTTCTTCTCGGCATCACCCAAGCTTCAATTTGATGGTACTTTCGACTAAATCCGACGACTTTTATTTTCGAGTTTTCACTTCCGGTTTACTAAAATGCGATTCTCTAGAATTCAACACAACATTTTAAAATTCTGCTCCATCATAATAACAAAAGCATATTTCTCTATATTTTCCCAAATTTATATTGCATTCTGAAATGTGACCTAGGAGGAGATATATTTTGAATAGCGAAAATCTTGAAATTAGGCGGTTTTTCGCAATTCTAGAAAAAACTAGTTGAACATTCAAAAAACCCTTTGATCACATTACAAACATAAATGTTACCGTGGTGCATGCCAAGTTTGAGTGAAATCGTATGCGAGCTCTAGGAGGAGAAAGATTTTGAAATTTTGATTAGGTGTTCTAGAACTCGCTGTATGGTGGTCACCAGAGTCGGCCAAAACTTATTCTGATTAATTTTTTTTGTAGATTAAGGATAGATCTACCAAATGGCTTTTCTCAAAAGTTTCGAAACAGTTTAGTATTCTGGTAAAGTAAGGTACAAAAGTACGGACGATAATTGGGCTCTTTTTTACACATTTTCAAGTGAAGTTTCTGAGAAACCTGGCTTCAGGAATAATTTAATTTTTTTTTTGCAAATACGTGAGTACAAAACTTCTTAAGAAAGTTGCCTAGTTACTATTCAGATCGATCTGATACTCGGAACCTATAACGCTCAGAAAATTGGTTTTTTTAGGTAGGCGTGCCCTAAAAGCACTACAAAAGCCTTACTCCTCATTCGAGTACCTCATCACTTTTGTTCTTGTTATTTGGCAATTCATACTTTCCATGATTATAATTTATGCGCATTCTTCGCTTAGGCTGTTCTTTTTTGTTAAAAATTTTTCCCCTAGTGGGTAAAACAGCTTATTTGGGAGCCTCACGCAAAAGCCTACTCCTTGAAAATATATAGAAAATTTTCAATTTGTGCATCAAATACACCGAAAAGCCTTGACTAAGGTCCGTACGCTCCCATTTTTCCGATTTTTTTCCAAAATCTCAAGAAAGACTTTCGAATTTCTTGTTTTTGTTGAAATTTTGAACTATAAATTTTCTAAAACCTACTTTATTTGAAAAAAAATTCAAAATTCAGTAAAAATCCTGGGAGTTAAAAAACTCAGTGACAAATTCACTAAAAAATAGGGCAATCAAAAAAGTATACTTAGAAATACCAATAATTGTCACCCTTAATTTAACCTTTAATTTCACCCCCGAAAAAACGACTTTTCTCTCAAAACCAAAAAATAATTTTAGTGAAAAAACTTGGCAGAAAATTCTTTACAAAATAGGTTTATCAAAAAGTATTATACGTGAAGCTGAGATATCGTCCTCCACACCTTTAACTTTACTTATCTTCGACATAAACCCATGAAATTTTGGGTTTTTCACGCTGAAAAAGATGGCCAAGCCGATTTGTTAGCAAAGGTTGTCTTTTTATTTAAAATATCGAAATTTTCGATTTTTCGACGAATTACATTTTCGATGGATTACTATTTACCCTGCAGTTGAGGTGGACTGGCTTTTTAAACGGGCGGTCTTTCTTAGGTAGGTTATCTCATCAACCAATGACCACGTCTGATTTTTTCTAGCCTTATCATGAAGTTAAAAATTTATGCCTTTTTGACTTGATGTAATTGTCGTTAATTTTCTTTGATTTTTCGCACCATAATCGACCATTAGAAATCAAATTTTTTTAGGCGTTTTTTACTTATTTAATTTAATTTCTTCGAAAAAATTTATTTTATAATAAAAAATATCAAGCGCGCTCATTGGGCAACTTTTGCCCTCTTTTTTAAAGATGACTTATAACTCCACAAATAATACTATCTACTGAAATACTTTTACTCGATGTATAAGATTAATCAAATTTTTTAATCGTGGTCATTTATAAACATTTTCAGAACGGGTTTGAACAGTTAAATATAAATACAGTTTGAATATAAATTAAATTGCCAACCTTAGCCCAAAAAAAGAAAATTTTCTGGCGCCACAGTTTTTTATTATGCTTTGATCGACAATATCTTCTAGTTTTCGAGTCTCAATTTCTAATCGCATAAGTTGTTCAGAAGTGTATGATTCATTATCGAGTCCCTCCCATTCATCTAAATAAACTGGTTATTACAAAGTTCAAATAACGGCGTTGATGTCAATATGCTTTTAATTTTTATAGAATAGAATGAACCTAGTCACATTTCAGAAACTACTGAATTTCAAAATGTTATTTAATTTTCTTTATTTAACATTTGAAAACATACCCCCATTTACTTGTTGTCGAGTCTTATCGACAATTTTAAATTGGGATATAATATTATTTCATACCAAACATATCGAAAATTATGTTACATAATCATGAAATTTATCAATTAATGAAAATGAAACATGTAAAAATTTTTGTAGCATATTAAATAATATGTTTAACTTTGGGATATGTTATTATCAGTTTAATTTTAATACAAAATAAATGTTTTTGCAAGTAGACCTGATTGGCTCACAAAATATTAGATGTCGCCCACCCTTCATAATCTTAGATTTTTTGATGTTTATTATAATTTTGACTTACATTTGCGCCTCAGCTTTTTAGGCAATTTGCTGAGAATAGCTTTATATCTACAACGCATTTCTCGACATTGTATAAAACGGTCGCTTTCGGAAAGATTGTGCCTTGGCAAAATCATCGTCATATCTTCGACTTTATCAATATTCGTACTCCTAAAAAAAAGTAAATTTCAGAAAATTTTTACAATTTTCCACAACATCAAAATTGACCATGGTTTTTAACTTACGGAGTTGATGATAATGTTGCAGTACTTTTACTCTTTCGAAATTTGAGCAGATTCATAATTGAAGAAGAACTTTTTAAATTTGCTGTCGACCTTGACCCGTTACTTTTCCTACTATCAGATGGTTTGAAATCAACGAGGGTTTGCCTTGAATTTCCAGTAGCTAATTGTAGGCTTCCATCGGCCATCCTGATTATTCTGACGGCGTCTGAATGCTTTTTATGAAGAGGTTTAGGAACACACATTTCAGTATCGGTAGCCGGGTATTCTCGAATTGTTTCCATCTAAAAACAGAGTTATTTGAATTATACAAACAGTAAAATATCTAGAAAATTTTCTAGAACTATTTCCTTGTTACTTTTGAGTTTACTATACATTTTTTAATGTATTCATTTTTTAATGAAAAAAATTGCTTGAAAATGAATAATTAAATATTCGAAAACGTTCGCAACAATAAAAATGAGAAGTAAAGATAAATTCAATTTAGGGGATAGGTATCGTGATTGGATTCCTAATTCAATCAACGACTCGAACAAAATCCTAGGGACAGTTGTAACAACAATTGCATGGGATAACTCGTTTGATAGTTGCCTTCGTTAACAGATTACAACAATTTCTCAAAGTCACACACTGTATTACACTCACAACCCCCAGGTCGGTGAAGTAACTTTCTAGAGCACTAACCGGTTCATTATTCAAAATCTTACTCTTCTTTTAGACCCCACATACAAAAGCGTACTGAAAATTCTACAACAGACCAGAGTACGGGAAAGAGTGACGGTACTAATAATCGAATATTGTTCCTTTATTTTATTTCGCCTTTCCTTGATTTTCTAGAATCACTTTTGAACGCCATTTTTTACAATCTTCTTGTCTATTCACAGTGATACTCTCTCCGTAGACGGGCTGTTCCGAAATCTGTAAGACCGCAGTTTTTCGACTCAGTAGATAAATATCGGTTTGTCCGTTCAATATGTTAGTCTCGGCATTTGGAACTTTCCCTGATTTAGAATATGGATATACGTAAACCGAAGAACAGTTCGAAAAAAAGTTCGCTCTATACGGAACAACGTACCACCCAATTTGAGCTTGCAAGATTTCACTGATCATAAAGTATCGGCTCACAGTAATCCAAATTATTCTAACCCAAATCGCGTACCAATTCGATATTAGGATATTAACATTTTGGCATATAAATTGAACAATTTCTTGATATTCGATTAAGATATTTCCGATACTTTTTGATTGATACTGCATCGTTATATCGGCGGGGTCATATTCACTATAAAATAGTTCATACATCAATGGGATACCGTTTATAGCGGTAAAGCACAAACAATTTGTCGATTTTGAAATTCTAGATTTTGTTCTAGTCTGATTTTTAAAAAAAAAAGCATTTGCCACCAGCGAAGCTCGCTTTGAGTCACTTAGTCACCGATAGTTAATTTATAATAATTCTTTTAAAGGCTTCAAACACTTACGACACCTACCCCCTTCATTTTTACTTTTGCATGATACAGTAGTTTGACTTAAGGGGATTGTGGGTGCGTAGTTATTTTTCAACGCACGGTCTCAAATTCGGTATTGTTTTTCTTGTATCCGATAATATTTTCTAAAAATTAATCAATGTTTGACTTCTCAAGGTTACGGACTACAATAAACAATTGGAAAAATAAACGTTCACTCGATTCTCACAAAAGATATTTGACTTTTAAAAACGGCTTATTTTTATCCAGCACATTGCTGGAAGCACCCACAATCCCCTTAAAACATGCACTATTGGATGTTCAATGGACGTGTTTGGTCTTGCGTCAAAAAACTCTTATTGGTTCCAATTTAACGTAGGCGTGTTGGGAGACGATTTTTTTTCAAATTTCCCAGTCGAAAAGTTATAAACACGTGACTTAATCTTACGTGTAATTCGTCCTATTCCCAGTTTGCTTACTATTTTGGCACTGTCCAATGCCCTTGAAGTTTTTTATAATTTCTCGAGCTATAGCTCAAATTGAAACTCACGCGTAAAAGTATACAATTTTGAGAAAAAACGCTGAGATGATTGTTATTCGTTCGCTTTCTAACTAACTCACATTTAGGGCATTTTAGTTTTGTCTAGTTTGACCAGAAAATTCCTCTCAAAAATAATTTCAATTATCTTATTCTCTAACATTTAATGATGAAAGTTTTCGAATAAAAAGGGTCTATTCAGTCCCTAGGGAATCGTTTTTATAAGCCTAATAAATTACCGGATGACGTCTTTTTGCCTTTGAACTCTCATCTTCAGTTTCTGACATTAATGGCAGTGCCCTCGTTCTCGCATACGTTTTTGGTTGAGCTTTTGGCTTACACGTAACAATCAGCTCTTCATGTCCCGAATCGACACCACTCAATTCTTGATCCGATAAGAAAATTTTTGTCTGACTTCGAACTGGTACAGGTGGTCTGTTATCAGTTTTTGTTTGGGGTAAAGGGAGCTCTAATAGGTTCTCATAGCTATCAAATGCCGGATACTTTGACGAGATTTGATTTTGATATCGTGGCGCGTGCACCCCCTTAAGTTGCTTTTCAAGCGGGGTGATTTGAATCGTGAAATCACCATCCGACTGATAACCCCGATGGGACTTGTGCGATCTGCCTACAAATATCGCTGTATCTTGACTGGTGGCCTCGGAACACGAGCTGATATTATGAGGTGCGTAGCTATTTACTGGGCTTCGACATTCTTGTGAAATTTCGGGCTGAGAAGGTCTTGCACGTTTCACATTTGACCTCACTTTATGCATGCGGGAAACTGCTTGCAAAACTGCTACGGACTTTTGAGGCTCGGCCCCGTCGATATGAGGAATTAGGCAAATGTCATTATTTGTACTTCCGAGAGCCTCTCGTAGTAACGCCTGGAGTGGCTCGGATTGATTACTGTATTTGTTTCGTTGGCCATCCAGAATAAAACTGGAAATATTCGATAAAATTGCAGATCCCCCTCGGCCGCAATCAAAGAGATGTAGTTTTCCAACGCCCCCGTTTGGGAGATGAAATGTTAAGGTGGTTAGAATGTGACCGGTTGGTTGACGACGGGTGAAACAGCGACGGAGTAATCGTAGACCGGGTAATGCAGAGCGAATAAGCATTTCGGAATGACCGGATAGCTAAGATAATTCGTTAATTTTTAATAATTTTAATCAGGGTTAATCTCGAAATTTAATATTTTTTAATTTGACATATTTCATTAATTTTAAATATTTACAAAAGTGCGCAATTGTTTGTAAAACCCACGCAATTTGATATTTTGAATTACTTTTTATCCTTAATTTTCCAAAAATGCGCCATGAGTCATGGGCCATGACCAATAGTCCGAAAGTGCCCAATTTTCCGTAATTGGGAATACGCTATTTTTTATTTACCAATTAAATATGTAAATGCGTAATACTTAATGCCTTAGTATTCAAAAAATCCTCGAATTGCGTGGGGTTTTTTGGACAATTGCGCGCTTTTGTGAATATCAAATTTTTTAAAAAATATGTTTAATTTTGAAGTGATAGTTTACTTTTTGGAGTCTAACATTTTAAAATCCTACACATTTCAAATTTTTATCAAAGTCAAAAGACCACAATCATCCGAAAGTGCGCAATGATCCGAAACTGCCCAATCGTCCGAATTCCATCGACAAAAACTTTCGGACGATTGTGGCTTCCCTTGTATTACATGTTATCAAAAATTTTATAATTGTTTTTTTCTCAAAAGAGTTTATAGCAGTAGCAATTAGCTCATGAAATTATAGTTAATTTAAATATATATTTGAGTAAGTAATGAAAAAGTAGATGATTAGGTCTCCCTCACTATCCCGTGTTTCTCCTTAATTAACATACGGTTGTCCGACAGGTTTCTTAATTATTAACAAAAAAAACAAATTCCCGAAAGACCCGGCTTTCTTCTGACGGGCGCAATATGGCCACTTTGGATTCCTATACAATCTTTAAGGAGCTTGTATTTAATTTATATAACGCCGTTTTGCGCTGTGATAAATTAACTTGATTAATTTATTATTGAAAAGCAACCTTGGCCCACTTTTTATATTTTTTTTTGGTTCAAAGCGTGGGATTTAAATGATGGAAAAGGGATTATTCACGATTTATACATCAGATAAAAAAATTTGAAATAGATTTGAATATCAAAAAAAACAGGTGAATAATTCATTATTTCTAAACAGCTGTCGGAAATCCTTAAATACACAAAAATACTCGACAGGTTTGTATGTCTTGTGCCAAATTTGACACAAAATTAAAACAGTCAAAATTGTCATAGTGTTCATTTATTATAATCAACCCATATATCCCCTATTCACACTTTTGTAAATATCCCGGCCCCACTACTTAAAAACACACTAAGATTCCTTATCAGGGCCGGGATATTCACAAAAGTGTGAATAGGGGATATACATTTTTTCAAGAAAAAAACTTGAATGATTTTCAAAAATCTGCTTAAAATTTCTCAAATATTTTTTTCCACGCGAAAGCTAGTTATTCATGAACAGACCTTGATGAAATTCCATTTTGGGAATGAAAATGCTCTTGACCATCATTAATTTGCAATTTCATGGCTGCAATCCAATTAATTATAAAAAAATAAAAATCAAATATTCATAACGGAAGTAGAAGTGGCCGTGAGAGCGTAAAAATAGACGCACACAGATTTTACAAAAGTTTATCGACCATGAAGCGCAAACAATATCTTAAATATATCTTAAACTCTGTCTATGATACTAGTCATTTTTCAAGTATAACTTCAAAAATCCTCCTACGTCGGCGTTTTCCTAAAATTTTCAGCTCGCAAAAACGCTCAGAATATCTTATTCAAACTACTCGAAAGTGCTCTTTTGAAGTCGGTATACAAACAGTATAAATTAGAAAATTCAACAAACTTGATGGCTTTTTGAGATGTTAATCTGGAAAGCTGTAGAATGACACAAGAAAAAAAGTGATGATCGATCGTACAAAATTGTACAGTTCCCCCAAAAAGGTTAAGAATTTAGTATACTGAATACGTATACATTTGGCAGATTCATCACCAGAATGACTTACATTACGCATCAAGTTTTTGGAATAACTTGTAGGTGTTTTGAAACAAATTCATATTTTTTACTCACACGCTAACTGATTTTTTGAACTGTACTGAACATCTTGAATAAAAGTTATACCGGTAGAAATATCGAAAAAAAGTCCACAAATTTTTATAGTTTTGTATGAGAAATATTGGAAATTAAATATTTATTACGGGGCATCCTGGGCATTTTTTGCTACTTTTTAAGCCAACATTTCTATAATTCGGCTTTCAAAAACGACTCATCCGATTAAGTTCTTAGATTGCTCAAACTGAGAAAAAATATAATGAGTAAAATAAATTTTAAAAAATGGTCCGAATAAGACCATTGTTTCCATTTTTTTTTAACAAAAACTGATAATTAAAAAAATTTCAGTGATCTCAGAAAAAAATGGTCCGATTTCTAGATATTTCTGATCAGTTTGAGCTATCCAATAACTTAATCGGATGAGTCGTTTTCAAAAGCCGAATTATATAAAGATTTAGGCTAAAAATGGCAAAAAACGCCCAGGAGGCCCTGTAATCGATAAACTTAAAAATTTTCGACTTTCTATATTGAATATTTTTTCCAAAAATTTTGTGATGAATAAATTTCTATTCTTTCATTTTTGTAAAACAATTTCTTTTTTTAGTTTTCGTATTTTGAGGCTGATCAATAATTATTTGCTGTCAGATCACTTACCATAGGTCCCATAAGCGGGTCTTCCACTGCATAAATTTCTGGTCGATCAGGGTTGATTAGGTCAATGAGACGGTCTGAGCCTTCAATCACCGACAATCGCATTTTAATTCTAAAATTTTAGCGTTAGAAAAATAAGAACCGCCGAAATGATTTATATCGTTTCTGAAAAAAATCTATCGAAATATAGGGCCTATATTATAGGCACAAATGTCATAAAAGAACCTGTCAGCATCGAGATGAGCGTAAGATAACCGATATTTTAATCGGAAATAGGATGGTAATCTTATCGTTTTGAATAAAAATAGAACAAAGAAGTGGAACATTTTAGTTGTAATCGGACATTTTTTGCTGAAGGCAATTGTGTTATACAAATTCTGAGAAAACGCAATTGTATATCAGATTTCCTATTTTAATTAAAAAGAACTATTCTTGGTTGTCGCTGATTAATAAATATTTTGTTACATTATTTTGTTCACATATTTTGTACTTTAGATTTTGTGAAAAGCTTGTGATTCTAGACTATTTGATCAGAAAATGATATTATATAATATAATTTATATTTGAGTTTTAATAGTAAAGAAATTCTTTACGCCTTAAAAATCTTAAAAATTTAATCTTAAAAATCTTTATATGAATCTAATCGAGATTTAAATTGATCTTTTTCAGTTTCATCGGGAATATTTTTGGCCGATGTTCAAAATAAATCAAAAAAATATATATTTAATTTTGCGCGCACCATGGGAATTATTTTGAATGAAAAACTGTATTCCCTAACCGGAAAAAATGAAACTCAAATAATATAGATTTAATTGTATAATATCATCTCTTAGTGTGAGCATCTGGGAGAAGATTTACTTTTGGTTCCGATTTAATTTAGCGTGAAATTCTAATAAATAATTCGATAATGACAATCCCTGGGTTTTATAGAATTTTCACATTGAAAATTGTTTAATTTCCGTTTATTGAAAACAAATAAAATTGATATTATATCCCTTTTGGAAGAAGATTGATATTTTCTAGTTTGGTCTAGTACATTATGTACGTTAACCCCCACCTGCACGAGATGTCCTACCCTCCACCTGCACGAATGTGTTTCAGAACACACACATAGTTAGATTGTCCATCATTAATATAGACTAATAGAACTAATGGGTGGGTTGTTCCGAAATTTCTTGGAGGTTAATAATATATGGGAAAATGGAAAAAAAATTACGAAAAAAATTTTTGGTAGTCACGTGATCAAAATATAGCGATTTCTCAAATATAGCGAAATAGCTCTTTTCACCACCAGGTGGCGCCGAGTGTCAAAATTAATAATGCCAAAGTTTTCCCCTCCAAATGTCACACTAGTAGGTAAAGTTGTAGATCGTTATCTTGTTCCAGTACTGTTTAAACTGCATTAAACAAAAAACTGCATCCAAATAACTATCGGGGGTCGGTTCCGATATTCCGCCGGCTGAAATAAAACTTCCTCAAAATATTTTTGGTCTCTGTGTTCTGAAACACGCTCGTGCAGGTGGGGGTTAAGAAGTACCAATGTACTGAACCAAACTAGAAAATATCTATCTTCCTCGTAAAGGGATATATAACATTTAATTATTATATATAATTATTCATATATTTCTCAATATAAGATATTTTTAAATGTAAAATATTTTCAAAATGTAACATATTATGTAAATTTGATATATTCCCAAAATGTAATACATTTAAAAAATGTTTCATATTTACAAAATGTTAGATATTTTCAAAATGTTACATATTTTCAATAAAGAATTCATTTTCAAAACGTAAAATAATTTAAAAATGCAACATATTTTCAAAATGTAACATATTGTTAAAATGTAACATATTTTAAAAATGTGACATTTTTTCCAAATGTAACATATTTTCAAAATTTAATATATTTTCAAAATTTAATATATTTTCAAAACGTAACATATTTTCAAAATGTTTAATTTTTTTCGAATTATATTATATTTTGATATTTTTTTAAATTTACACATCGAAAAAAAAAATTGATATTTACCTTGGCTGTTGCTTGAGCACTTCTAAACTCCACGCCAAAGCAGTTTCTGCAGCATATGTTATAAATGGCGTTTTACCCATATTTGGCCCTCCAATAGGGATAACACAAGCATTTCCTCCCATGATAGCATATCTGATAGAGGTCACTAAAGAGTCCCGCAGTAATTCTGGTGGGCAATTATTGCCCTTGAAAATGCCATCAAAATTGTATGAGCGCCCGCAGATACCTAATGTTTTACTACTTTGAATCGCTATCGTATCTGCTGTGGACAGAACCCGTAAAAGAACGCGAACCTAAAAATAATTGTTTGAAGATTTTTTCGTTTTCGAAATTTTTTAACGAGGAGGGTTTGATCGATTCCTTTGATACCTAGGTTTTTATTTACTCGGCCACGAAAATCCGGAAATGTCCGAAATATTTTTTTGCTGACATCGGCGAGGCTGATTTATCATCAAGAATTACTTATTTTTTTAACAAAGAATTAATTTCCGGATTTTATTTTTTGACACCACTATGATCTTTCTTTTGAAAAAAGGGTAAATAATCCTGAAGATCAGAGGGCGTAGAAAAATAGAGGAAAAAATATTAGGCTAAGCCTGGAGCTCTTATTTGAATTTGAATTTTTTTCTCTTTGTCAACCGAAAGTAGTAGTTTTTGTATCGTCTAATAAACTTGATAAAATCAGCATGAGCGACCTGAATTCAAATTGAACATTTAAACAAAATTGGGTTTTATAATATTCAAAATCGCGTTTTTGTTTATAAATTATTTATAGGTAATTTCGGCATTTAAGTCACCGGAAGTAAAAATGCATCTTTAGTATATTTAATGATAAAACGGTATCTCATCATTTTTTGAAAAAAATATGCCAGATTTTCAAAAAACAATCAAGCATTTCTAAAAACCGAAGAAATTATAAATGTGAAATAAAAAAAATAGATATTCTAACAAATTAATTACCTTGCTCTTTTTGTTTAACTGATTTCTCTGTGTTGGGTCCATAATGCCTGTCATGACACTTTGAACCAATTCAATTTCCTGGGCCAAACGACTTGTTTTTTCTATTTTCTCCAAGAGCTCTCTCTTTATCACTTTCTCTCGCTGTGTAAAAATAGTTGTTATAACCTCTGGCGGTTTTTCTGCTGGTTCCTCCAGTAAATTTCCAAGTTCAAACCTATAATCGATAAGTAAGATCAGAATTGTTGCAAAAAAATAATCTTGAAAAATCGTTGTGATTAGTTTTTTTGTTGAATGTGGTTAGGAGGTGGGGGATAAATATATATATCGCCACAATCGAAAATAATGCCGCGCGGCCCTCAAGAGCGACAGCTAGATAGAGGACCAAAAAAGTCCAAAATTACACATTAGAAACAGTGCCCCGAGCAGGCTGGAAATAGCTTCAAAGGATAAAATTGGCCTTATCCCGTTTTGAATCTCCAAGCCGTTTATCTCATTAAAAATTTATTTTTTACTAAATTGAGTTTAAATTTTTATTGTGAATGAAATCCGTTAAGCTATGTTTTAGCGCGTTTGAAAGGCTCAGACTTCTTTGATCGGAGTTAACGAAAAAATAAAAATTCTTTGAGGCCCGAAATTGACTTTGTGATGCTTACTAACAATCTCACCGTAATCATTCGTTGATCAAATATTTGATCAATAAAAGTTTCAATTAAAATAAAAAGTAATTAGTAGCAAATTGTTAAAATGATGGCAACGTTGCTATAAGCAAGTTTTAACAGTACAGTCATCGCTCCCTAACTGGAACACTTACCGACCTTTAAAAATTGTTCCAGTTAAGGCGCTGTGTCCCAGTTAGGGACCGATGACTGTAATACAAATATTATTTACATTGTACGTGTTTGTTCTAAATCTCACGAAAAATACTTCGATCAGATAGAAAATGTTGAACTTTTTTCTCATTGGTTTAAACTTAGACCGATCAGAAACAAGGTTATTTTTTTTTAATTGTCAAAAATTGTACTTTCAATAAATGGTCTAGATTGAGGTCGGAACAGTCAAATTCTGTTCGCTTAGCATTTTTAAAATTCTGTTAAAATTGTAGCTCTTGCAGAAATATCACGATCAGTACCAAAATGTTTTTAAATAGTTTTCAGCTACTGCTAAACAATGAAAACCCGTTTTTGAAATTGAATATGTTTTAGCCAGAGATTTTTTATTTTTGGAAAAAATTGTAAGAAACATTCTATTCTTCAAAATAGGCAATTTTAA
Source organism: Oikopleura vanhoeffeni (assembly GCA_004367855.1). NCBI lineage: Eukaryota > Metazoa > Chordata > Appendicularia > Copelata > Oikopleuridae > Oikopleura > Oikopleura vanhoeffeni. The sequence continues at coordinate 42,097 of SCLH01002084.1, forward strand.
ATACGGGTTTTTATTTTTAAGCAGTAGCTGACAACTTTTTAAAATTGTTTTTTTAGTGAACGTTATATTTTTCAGAAGATACAATTTAAACGTAATTAAGAAATGTTTAGCAAAAAAAAGTTTTGCCGTTCCTACCTTAGTCCAGATTATCTTTATCAATTTAAAAAATGTTTATTTAATCGCACAGATTGTTAATAAAAAATTTGATACAGAATAATTATGTGACAACTCAGCAGCTCAAAGCTGATATTTTTATAATGCCAACAATGGTACTAGTTTCAGACTCATTTTAATATTCATGTTATATGCCACATAATAAGGTTCCTACGCATAATAAATTACTCATAAAAATGAGTCTTTCACTTGTATTTCACCATTCAGCAGTCCAGAGTCCAAAACTCCCATTTAATTCGATAAAAATTGGGCAATACGACTCTGTACACTTTCTGTCGTGATATTATAATTGGCAATAGCCAACTAAAAACACAAAACTGGTGAGATCAAGGCAGAATATCTTGAATGAAGTACTGCAAACTTGCAATTTATAATAAAAACTTCGAGAGAACACTTGGCAATTTTAACAGCGTGTGTTCTCTCTACATCATTATTAATTGTACTACATATCTTTGAATAAAGTTTTATAAATATCGAAAAAAAAAACCGCCAAAAAATAAACCTTGAAATGAATTTAAGGGCCAGGAATTCTGACTCATAACTTCTGAGTTGAATGGTGGATTTCAAATTATTCACATAGAGTTTTTCGTATTATTAAGATCTCAGCTTTTGACTGCTGAGTTAAACCTATATTATGAGAGATTACTTTTTTGCTGAATAGTCATGCTTACACAAAATAAAAATTACCGTTTTCATAATATTTCTCTATTGAAATTAACCTCATTTTCAAGTCAAAAGCAAAAATGAAGGATAAAAGCTTTTAGTCAAATTCACCGAGTAAATGAGAATTGTAAGTGACAATGCTAAATAATTAAGGAGTTTCAAATAAAAGAATAGTCTTTTCTACGTCAATAACGAGTCCTTGAGAGTATTGATATTGATTGCAGTTGGAAAAATACATCAACGATGCCAAAATAAATTATTCGTAAATCCTTAAATATATATAGCAAAAAATGATCACGGACGAAATTTTCAAGGAAATCATATTAACTCTCAGCGTTGCTTTTTGGTCACGCGTAACATTCCTTTTATTGCACTTAAGGGGGTAGTGTCCGCAAAAAAAGTGGCCTGAAAATCTGATATAGTACTAAACCACCCCAAAAAAACGATTGGTGATGTGGTCGTCGCTTTTCAATCATCGGTTCTCCCACAAGAGGCGGCAAAGTCGAAAACGGAGGTACCATTCTCTCTTAATTACATATCCGATCACACTCATTCATGTCTCAAATTGAGCGGATTCTTATATATTTCGATTTTCAAATAATACAGTAGATAACCTTAAAAAAGTGGTATTTGGCCGGTTTGGTACCATTATTTCGAAAACCGTCATCAGAATTGTTTTAACTATGCTCATTCGATTTCTCATACAATTGCGAACAATTATTGTGGACTACATTTTTATTCATGTTCATCAAAAAATTACTATGTATAATAAAAATCTTAAATACTGATTAATTCAAAATTTTGAAGGGTAATGTCTGCAAAAAAAGTTAAACTAAAAAACCCCCTTAAGGACCCTTATTCATTTATGAGTAAAGCATTTACAAAGTAGAAGATTGACTATTTTAATCATTGACGTTTGTGCTTTTTTTCGAAAATTTCCACTGTAAAAGTAATACAGTATTACAGTACTTATTTATTGTAAAATTTTTCGAAAAAACGTTTGAGCGTAATCCTCAAGAAATTTTTTGACTTTTATTTTTTCACAGCATGGCCAAAAAATAATCACATGACCGTTTAATCAAGAAATGAGTTTGACCAAAAGAGTACTGTTTTTTTGAAAAAAGTACTTAAATCACCTTGAAAAAAGGAGGCGTAACTTTCCTAAATCTATTTTATATCCTTATTTAACCCATTTGTCCTTAAAATCTTGAGCCTTCGCAATAATGTATAATATCGATATTGAATATAGTATGTGTCATTGCGCAGGCGCGTGATTGTTAGAACAAAAAGGTTGAAATAGCATAAACATCATTTTCTGTTTTAATTTATTTTATGCACATTTTCAATTTTGATCAATGAGTCTTATTATAAGACTCTTATAGCTTGTACCGAAAAGAAATAAATCGAATAAAATTTCTCTTTCTCGAATTTTTTTTTGTTTGATTCAAAATATAAGGCCAATTATCTGTCTAACACTTAAAATAATTTCAACAGTCTTCAAATAAATTAATTTGACATAAAATAAGCCCTCAAGCCAATGACGATGATGAAAGAGAGTTTACTTTTTAATTAAGATAAATTAATATATTAATATACAACAAAAACATTGTAAAGAACTCCTCAAGCTTAACTTGAATATCTGAATATTTGACTAAAATTAAGAATAGCACTGACTTATTCATCAGCCAGCGTGTCCGAAATGTTTGAATTGAACTCGAACAAGAAAAGGAGGTGTTAATTTTTAATAATGATTGATTTTTCAAATTCGAAATTTTGATAGTTGAATTTAGAAATTTTGAAAAATTGTTATTTATAAAATTAATTATATATTGTAGAAAATATTGTAGATTACGCATAAAGTTTATGAAACAAGTATTATAGTGTTTTGAAACATATTTATATCTTTAAATCTACACGCCTACGCGTTTTTTGAACAGTTTATTCCATAAACTTAAGTAGGAGTGTTTATATAGAAATCATACTTTTTTTATCGATGTTTATTTATGTAGGTTTTTTGACAGACTGCTTTTTGATTTTTAAAACTTTTGTCGGGTACTTTGAAATTCTCAGGTCGAAAAATGAACAAGGAATAATAAGAGTCTCAGTATGAGATTGAAAAAAAATAAGCCACAAAAAATTGACGTCATTCAAAGAATTAATTTTCAAGGTCAAAATAACTGTTAGCACTTTTTTATTGAAATTTTATTAAAACGCATTGATTGAGACGTATCAATAGTTTTTTTTCAATTCACATAAAAAAACAAGGTTATGAAAACACAGAAAACATGGATATTTAAAGAAACATTTGAAGTTTATCAGATAGGCAGATGAAACCAATCTAAAATATATTCATATCAAGGTGCACCTTTATTTCTAATCTAACGACAAAATTCACCTGTTATAAACAATTAACCATTTTGAGCTTTTAATATGTATTTAAGGGCATGTGCCAGAAAAGCGCGTCTTGCGCCACGCGTTTTGTCGATTGCGGCGAGATCACATACGAGAAAACCCTTTTAAGTACAAAATTGGTCACAAACACATGGTTCAGGCTGATTCGGTTGTAATTTTATGACAATGCACCCCCATAAGTAAGTTGACTTTGAAATGAATTTTTAATCGTGTAGCATTATTGTTAAATCTCATTTGTCTTTAATATTTTGAATTAACATAATTGATTTTAGACATTTTTTGATCATAGAAATTTTATTGATCAAAATATATTTATAGTCGCAATTGGGAGTATTTCTTGCAAATTGGAACTTTTGTAAGCGCTATAACTTTTTTCAAGCTATTAAAAAACGTTCAGATACTATTCAGATGAATTAAAATTGTGTTAATTTTATTCAAATGTGTAGGTTTTTTCAATATAAATATCGTTTTTTAAGTTTTTTTATGAGGCCGCTTCGCAATTTATCTTTATAATTTTTTCGATCTTTTGCATACAATTTTTTGCTGGAGGAATTTTACAAATTTTGGTATTTGATTAGATGAAAAGCTGAAAAGTAAGCGTTGCTATTTGTTAGAAGCGTTAGAAATAAAATTTCGAAAACTTTTATATTTTCAAAATAATTAAAAATGAAATTTCATTTTTATTATGAACTCTTTGTTGATCGTTTTTAAACTTTTAATTAATAAATTAAAGAAAAATAGCATTTACTACGCGTTTCGGGTTTATTCCATGATGGAATTTCCATCTTCATGTAAAGAATTACAGTTGAAAAACTAAAATTAATTTTTAATTGATACTTAAATTTTCGATCTTACATTTTGTATCGGTTTCTAATGTGAATTTTGACAACAATTTCTAAATTTCTGAACTTTCAATTTTACCACTCATGAATTTCACATTTTTTGAAAATGAATATTATTTTCAGTGCCCCGGCAATTAGAATAAAAGGGTTACGACGAATTGAACTGAATTTAATATTAAAAAAGTAATAATTCGATAGAACACAAAGAATGAGAGTTTTATTATTTCTTTGCAAATACATTCGACAAAGAAACATGGGCATGAATAACCTTGAGTTTTTAAAATCTATAAAACTAAAATTTGTGATTTCCATGCAAATTTTGTTACAAAAAGACGGATATATTGAAAATTTATACGAAAAATATCACCGGACTTAGCGTTCTATTCGCGAATCTCAAATCGAGATACAATTTCCTAAAGGAACTGTAAAATAACAAATATTAAAATTAAATTATCGGCATTTAACCACACTGTGTGTTATGTTCCATCACCTACGTGAGCATCAGTGTTTTGAAACACAATTTGCGAAAATAATTAACTTTTCTTACAATTATTGTTGAATTCGATAATATGATTTTTGTGCCATCACAAATATGATTGTTTCGATTTAATCATCAGAGTAAATGAAATCAGTCTAGAAATATTGATCATAGCCAAACGGCGCAAGTGGAGGTTAACAAACTCATGTTATATTATTAATCAGGTAAGTTTTTTTTCATTGAAGAAATTGAAATTTATTTCTCTAGTGAATTCTCCAGAAGTAGCTATCGATTATATTGAGAAGAACTAGAGCTTTTACCATCAAAACTTGATTCTCAGCCAAGAAAAACGATTTACGTCAGGGTTTTATAATAATCGAGTACTGATACGGACATGTATGTTATTTGGCAAGAAATTTAAATGCCAAATTAGCATTCACTAGCGCGAAACGAAATTCGTATATTTCTTTTTCGTATACATGTATATACTTTTAATGGTTTTTCGTAAGACGTCCTTCAAAAAGTATGAAAAGGGACATTTTTCAGATTCAGAAACACTTAATTTTTGGGTTATTTTCGCAGATTTTTCATTTTTGACTTGAATCGCTCAAGAATATTACAAACTTATGTCTTACAACAGTGAAAATTTTATTTTTATATTGTTTTTAGCAGTCGAAAAATTATTAATGAATTTTCAGGTTTTTACCGGAGAACATTCACTGAAAAAATCATCGAAATTTCAACTATTTTTTAATATACAAGTCAAAATATTTGTCAATAAAAAAGCCAAAATCTACAAAAAAATTACTATATTTTTGATAAAATAGTATTCAAAATTATTGCCTCGTTTTACATTTCAATAAAATAGTATTCAAAATTGTTTGCCTCGGTTTTTAACTCGCAGGTATCATATAACTGAACATTACGGTCATTGAACATACTTTTAGGGGGTAGCAGCGATGTGGGCAGACTGGCGTCAATTTATCTTACGAAAATAATTAGTTTGGTTGATTTTTTTTGCTTATTATCGTTAGCTGAACCAGAATAAATGTGTATCAGCTCATTAAAATATTTTTCATCTATTTAAGGAAAGATTTGAGTTCGAACTTTTATTTTGAATTCTTAAAATTTTCAAAAAAATTCAAAACATTATTAAAATTTCACGCATTTTTCACCCAAATTTTTTTTTTTTTCTTGAATCTGTGAATAAAACCGAAAAAAATAGCCCACTTTAACTTTTTTCATGCATGTTTACATATTTTCTGACTGCTGTTTAAAAAATCATAACATGTTCATTTGTTATTTTTTGTCGACTTTTTTTAGAAATTTATGAAATTTTTTCGCAAATCAAGTCCAAAAAATTTTTATTGATTTTTTGAATTCTTCTTGAAAAATCAGGCCGAATTAGTTGTGTTATTTTTCTGGTATCTATTTGATTTCCGTATTTCAATCGATGGAAGGGTCAATCGAATATCGTTTCTGAGCTACTGATGAAATTTACAACACTTGCTTGTGACACCGGTTTGTGCCATTTGGCACGCAATTTATTTAAATTTTATTATTTCAAAAATCTCAATTAAATTTTGGGTGTTATAAGCTACTTTTTTTTTAAAGTCAGGAGATTTTTTTATATTTAACGCAATTGAAGGTTAATTTTTTTTTTCCTAAAAAGCTGTTTTTCTCTTTTTTTCAAGAAAAAAAAACTTTCATATAAGAAATTTTTTCATATGGATAATGATTCTCCCACTAATTAGCCGCATAACACCGAACATGCCTGAAGTTAATAAATATCGCTTCAAAAAACAATTCTCATATCGGGTCAAGTTGGAAATAGAGTTATAATGAAAAAGTGTTTTTTGATATTTTTACAGATACTTAAGTATGTTAAGAAATTAAAAATGTAAAAGTTTGCAAGAATGAACACTTTTTGAAGATAAAATAAAAAAATAAATTTTCACAATTTTTTTTTTCATAAATCACTCCGAAAAAATGTACCAATCTGTCACATCGCTGCTACCCCCTTAAGCATCATACATGGATGTCTGTTCATTTTTTCAGTGAATTAATAAGCACCTGGTGAAATAATAGTCGACAAATTTCAGATATCTTTGTTTTTAGTCAATCAGAAAGCCATATTCATTTTGAAAACTTCAAACATTTGACACCGAAATTTTTTTCCTTGACCAAAAACTGACCAAATGTACTTTTTCGATTTTTAAATTCCTGCTGTGAATTTGATGGCTAAACATCAAAAAGGTGATGACCCGATCCGACCTGCGTTCCGGGTCAAAATTTCCGACCTGGCAACCCGGACCGGCACCGACCCGACCCGGAAAAATCCGATCCCTGCCTGGAACACCCTTATCACTTATTTTAAAAAAAATCTCTGAGAAACAAGCTCCACATTTCATGAAATGAAACAATTCAAGTAAAGTTTTATGTTCAATGTAACCATAACGTATAAAGCTAACCAGATATAAAAATCCGGGAAGAAGAGCCTTTTTAGTAAATCAAGCCAAAATTTTAGCATGATCTACGTACTAAAAAGGCCCCTCTGCCCAGATTTAAGAAATTGTCAGTTCATTCGAAAAATAAGTTACGTAATAAATAACAGCTAATTTAATTTGCTTGCAGATTCACAAAGTTTAACACCAACAGCCTCCTTAAAACTTGTCATATAATTGACTTTTAAAATCTCAATAGTAAATACTAGTATTTGCGAGGGTTTTTGAATTATTAATATTTCCTGTATATCTCCGGTTAAACTATAATCATTAGGCCACACAGGTCGAAAATTGAGTAGATTTAAAAGACACAAAATGACATTCAAATTAAGTGAAAGTTTATTGTAGAAAAAAAAATATTGTAGCATTCCAGAGGTTTTAAGAGAAGTTTGTTTTTAGTACTTTGAAAGGGTCAATAAGATCAAATGGGTACATTAATGATAGATATTTTATGTTTTAAGTTATTACTTTTGTCATCTTTGAAATATTTCTTAAACAACATAAAAATTTATTGTTTTTTAATACCAATGAACCCGTAAGGATTAGTGGCTATAATGTCAACCTTGAAGTGTTAATACGAATGAGGTTTTAGGCTCAAATCTTATTAAAGGAGCTACAATGGGAAATTTTCTATTTTGAACACTGAGATTTTGATTAATCTGATTGAAATCTCAATACAAAATCGTGTAAATTTAACACCGTAAGTTTCCAAAAATAGCAACTGTCAGCAACCGACAAGATTGTTTACTACGAATTTTTAAGATTATTCATATCCAAATTCGTCCGAAAACCCACCAAAATCTCTAACCATAAAAAAACACATAAGATCGTTAAATTATATAGCGATATGGATTACAGACCCTCAGAGAACAGCTCTTGAATATTTGAATGATACAAACGAACTGGGATACTAGCATCCAATCAAAACCCTGCATTGCAGAATAGGCCGATTTCATTGATCATATTTGGAAGGAATCAACCGATCAAATGTTTTGATTCCGCACTTTTTCAAATATTCCGGATCTGTCCTCTGAGGGTCGGTAATCCATATAATATAAAAGGTCATTTTGGTGTGTTTTTGGTTGAATTAGGATATGGAAGATAATGCCCGAGTTGATACATACATTGTATATTTTTCTCCCTTTATCAAGATAATTATCTTCAAATCCGGAATGAATCATAATTACCTCTTCGAAAACAGTTAAATTACCACCTACACATTCATCCGACCAAACAGGTCATTCATGAGACCAATTTATTTAATTTTAAGTTGAACATATTATGAAGGTCGGGTGGAGTTAAATTTTTTTTTGTTGTCTACATGAAATGAACAAAAACTGTAGCGTGTAACTAACACTGTAATATACGTTCATTATGACTAATTATTACATGGTGTGACGAAAACCATCTCAATTTAAAAAAATGTAAATCGTTTTTCTTTATACTATTATAATAATGTGATGTGTACGTGAGATGAGGAGACAGTCGAGATTTCCCTTCAAAAAACCTTCTCGAAGGTTCGATTTTGGTAACCAGGATCCAAAAAATATTATCAGGGTAGTAGATCAAACAGTAACTAAAAAAAATATTATGTATGGATTTTCGCATCATCTTCGATACATCCTTCTTCCAACCAAAGTGAATCTTGAAAATGACGGTGATCTCTATAGCGTGTGTTCGAATCCCATTATCGTCTAATCCGACGCCGCTTTATTAGCTTGGGAATTGATCGGCCGATATTACGCGTCAATCAACTTTGGCGCTCCCCATATTAAGCACTCTTGTCTATTAAAATACCCAAAACAATCACTAAGACAACACTAGTGGGATTCGAACACAAGCTATAGAGATCACCGTCATTTTCAAGATTCACTTTGGTTGAAAAAAAGGATATGATAAACACTGAATAAATTGGGTCTAAAAGTGGAAAATAAAATCTCTAGAAAATACTTGGTACAAATATTATCTTTATATATTTTAATATTATTATTATAGTTTTTAATATTTTTGTAGATTCAGGACTTTCGACATGTACAAAGATTAAAAAAAAATCAATATAAAGTTCAACAACTGTTGCTCCATTTTTAAGTTATCAACAAATAATTCTCAAATTTTTTATAGCTGAAACTTTTTACATGTTAATGAGATTGTTACGAGTTTTTAGGGAGGGGGGCTTGATTTCGTACATTTTGAAATGTATTTTATGGGCAAAAAATATGTCTAATTTGGAAACCTCTTGTACTATATTATGAAAATAAATATAATAATATACTTTTTATATATTTAAAAATCCAAGCGATTGGCATGATTTTTAGCTAGTTTCTCACAGCCAAAGAACATAGTAACATCCATGAGCTCGTTTAAATTTTTCTTAACATGCAAGAAAATTGCATGAACCAAAAAACTTGAATGAGTGACTCTCTGAAAAAAAAGTCTCTTCTTAGGCTGTTCTTACAATCAGGATTAAATACAAAATTGTATGGAATTCAAAGGCAAGGTAAACAATTTGATGGGCTGTTTTTTGCGATTATTCCTCAATTTTTACTCAGATAAGCAAAAATTTTGCAAATTCCGCAATCTTTATAAGAATGAATTTGGATTTTTTTAATGTCATATATTTTTTTTTGGAATAGCCAGGCTATTATAGCCTTGGTTTTAAAAATATAAATCTAAGGAGTGTTCGCATTTACATTAAAAATACTTTTGATACATTCGAATAATTTTCATTCAGCTCGAATAGCGTTTACCAGCCCTTAAGGGGGTGTGCATGTCTGATTTGCAATTTTGCAGAACTATTTTAGGAAAATCTGAAGCTTGAGGAATAATCCAAAAATGCCAGTTTGTAGACCTAGCCTTTATCATGTGAAATCAAAGGTCAACTCAGATTTGATGA
>SCLH01002084.1:56727-70573 GCA_004367855.1 Oikopleura vanhoeffeni
TATTTTAGCATTTATTTGTTTGGAGATGGTATTTCTGCTATAAAAGTAATATTATTTGCACAAACCTGATAAATGCAATATATCCCACCTGGGAGAATTATGATGAGCAAACTTTTTGCTGCGCGATATAATTTTGTTTAAAAATTTTCGAAATTTCTTTAATTGTATTGCTTATCGAATAACTGAAATAATGATGTTACGGCCTTATATGTAGAGAGCTAATGATAATATTTATTGAAGTTCGAATTAAGCACATTAATCGACACCACGTACATAATAGTTTCAAATGTGAGGAATACTACTCTTCTAAGCAAAAAAAGTTCCGAACATTATCAAAAAAATGCCTTATTTTTATTCAAATATTTTTTTTCATTATTTGGTTCAAATCAACGAAAACACACTCTTCAAAATCGCCACTTTAACTTTTTGCGTAGGTGACCAAATATTTTTTTCTATGCTCTTTGAAAAATCATATGACACTTTTTTGGGATTATTGGTCGAAACTATTTGAAAATTTTCCTCATTATGGTTCAAAAATTTTAAACTTATTTTTTAGGATTATTAGCTGGAAATATGTAAGAATTGTTACTTTAACTTCATTCAAATATGTCCTCGTTTTGTTTTTTCGCTCTTGTTTATACTCGGAATCATACTTTTTTGCATGAAAATACGGTTTGCGCGAAATCTAATTAAGCCCTCTTTTATCAAAAATTAAAACCTTTTTATATGACCGAGACTTGCTCAATTGTAAGCCGACCCATCCACCACGTAAAATTTAATAAATTAAACTCATGAAAATAAATATTTTTTTCGATGTCCTAAAATTTCGTTTTTTTTCGTCTTTTTTCGAAAATTTTTATTTTATATTTTGACGTAGAAATTATATAAAATTAAATTATATAAATTTTCAATGGTGGTCGAGACCATTTTTTGATGTTTCTAATTAATAAAAAAAAAATTTTTCATGTAATTTAGACACCTTTGATAGCAAACGCACGTTTTTTGAGTGTTTTTTTCAGAAAGACGAATTTATAAAGTAAAATAATCGATATGAAAAAAATCAGATTATGAAAAGTGAGCTCAAAAGTGGTAACTTAGGTGTGAAAAAATTTTATATTTGAAAATTATGAGTGGCAAAAGTTTCCCATCAAGACAAAAAAAATGAAAAAGTGCAAATCTGTCAAAATGCACCGACCCCCTTAATGTACCCCATGAAGAATTTTTGGAAACATTTTTTAATAATTTTTAAAGAATTTGAATCAAAATGTTGTCGAAAAATCTTTCTGCGATGAAAATACATGAATAATTAAAATTTGTTTATAGTTTGAGCTAATTAATTATGAAACTATACTGTATAACTTGTACACTTCAATATTATTTTGGGTTTTTCAAACATAAAATTTATTCAATGTTCGACTAAAACGTCATTTATTTTGACGTTTAGGAACAGCTAGGACAGTCAGCTGCTGAATATTTTGCAGATTATAATTAACAGAAGATTAATTCTGCGGAAAAAGCACTTTGAATAGGGCAATTTATCTATTCGTTTTACATTTTTGTGTTCACCACAAATAATATGGCTGTTTAGCCAAACCGTCAAAAAAATTACCGTCTGGTCGAAAATAACATTAATAATATGCAAAAAAATCTAAGTAATAAAACATCAGGTTTCAGCCGATTTAATTGGTCACATTTTGGACAGTACCGCAAAACAATTTGAAAGTCAATTGAGATCACCCTGAAAATATCACCAAATTCTTGTTTTAGTCGATTGGCTAACAAAAATATTACGGACCTTGTGTCAATTATGTTCACAAAGGGCGCTGAAGATAAAATCACTTGCGTTTAACGCCCAGGGTGCATAGTTGACCAATGGTTTGTGATATTTTTATTAAAAAAAAAACGATTATGCGAATTATTTTGGTGCTATTTCCGGGGTGATCGCACTTGACCCTTTATTGTTTTGGGTTATCTACTGTACCAGGTAAAAACAATGAAATTGGCGAATCCTAATTATAGAACTTTAGCGCCACCTAGTGAACAAACTTCAGCTCGCGGAAGTTTAAGAACGATATATTTTCTGGAAAACATTCAGTATGTTCAAAAAATAATTTTAGTTACTTATTTTCCATGGTCGGAATGGCCACTGGAAAAACTGAAGACCAAATAACTGAAATCGCCATAACCGACGAGCGCTGGAACTATATCGATGATTTTTTTAAACCAAATGGTAGTAAAAAAATTATGTGGTATCTCCAAGAGCCCAAGGCCAACGATTATTTATCTTCTGGCGGAAAATCCGAGGGTCAAAGTGTTGCTGCATACAAAGCTGAACCCGGAGAAAAGCTTTTTATCACCGATGGCCGAGAACATGCATTGCGTGGAAAAGCTTATTTTTTTATTCGGTTAAATACTGAAAAAGCTCTGACTACGAGAAATATGCACGAAACTTTGTTTAATCAAATTGATGCAACGGGACCTGGAGGCGCTCTGGAAGCAGTTGGAGATTTTATGAAATCGTATATGCTTCCACATCTTCGCCAACAATCAAATTGGGGACAATTGTCTCTATTAGGTTGGTTATTTATTAATTTTGAAAAAATAACAAATTACTTTGGCGAAAAAAATCCACGAAATCATTAAATTTATTTTATGGGCGCTAATTTAAAAAAAATAAACCATTGATGCTCTTAATTTTTTAAATACATGTATTTCAATTTAAAAAAAAAATGCTTAACAAAATTTAAACACAAAGAGGGTTGTGGGTGCAAATAATGCATGATTGGAAAAAAAATAGTTAATATATTTTCTAGAATCCTTCTAAGAATAATTTATTCTTCAAAATTATTAAATAAAATGATGTGATTGGTTCAGTTTGAAGGTTCGATGTAAGATATTTTACCATCTGACGACAATAAATATTTTTTTATTTTATTCATCAAAAATGAAGAATATCCCTTCAACACATTAATGATGATCTAGGAATATGCGGGTTAATCCTGGGAGGGCCACTCCTGGGGCCACTCCTAACACTCCTTAACCCGCACATTCCTAGATCATCATTAATGTGTTAAAAGGATATGATATTCTCAATAGAGAAAATAAGGTATGAAAAAAAATGTTATTTACCTAAGCATCATGTAAGTACACATTTTATTTTCTAAAGAACTGATCTTCATGCAGTTTTTGTGGATTTTTCAACGAACTGTTTTTGTTGCTAAAAACCAAAAAAAAATGTTTTAAAGCGGGCGCTTGAAATTATTCCAACACATCATACTAGTGTCATCGGTCGTCTCAGGTCAGAAAAAATTCCAAAATATGATATTTTTTAATGTTCCATCGGGTAGGTTAGGTCACTGGCAGAAAAAATTAGCTAATGGCAAATTGCCATTGGCAATACAAAATTTCAACTCCTAGACTGTCAAAACGGCTTAAAATAGAAACATATCAGCCTAAAACCGGAAATATTAACCGAAAGTGGATTTTGTTTTTAAGATCTGACTTCTGTTTTGAGCAGAAAAGGTCTATAGGTAACTGTGTGTAAAAACTAGAAATATACCCTACATCATACTTTCAGAATTTTTTTGTTTGATTCAATTTGAAGCAACATTGACTGAGTTTATACCAATTTTGTTAGTACAGTTCCTATTTTCACTGGTTTGTTTAGTACGATACCAGTGAGTCAGCCTTGACGAATCACTTTTTGTCTCGACACTACTTGAAACTCACGTGGTACTTGCGCGTGTACCAAACTGATTTAGGAGTCAAATATTCTGCACACTGTTTTCACACATTATTTCAGGTCGGGCTGGTACGAATAAAGTCACCCAATTTCTCGAATCAGTCGATCGGTTCAACCAATGTCTTGACAGCGCCCAAGTTTCCATCCAAGGTGCCTTCAAGCTTGAAGAAGTAGACATTGGATACAATCTAGATCTTGCTCTCGAAGAAAACGGTGTTGGCTCAGCCGTCGGAAATTCTGATTTTATTGTAAAATTAGAAGAACTTATGGGTGTTTGGTGCAAACAAATTGAGCTCGTTTTAACCAAATCAGAGCAAATGCGAAAAGAGGCTGACGACATCGGCCCATCGGCAGAGTTGGATCACTGGAAGCAGAGAATGACAAAGTTTAATTCTTTACTGACTGCCATTTCAGAAAGAAAAGTTAAGCTAGTACATGCTACCTTGGCTCAAAATAAGTCTAAACTTATTTTGACCTGGGCCGATTTGGACCGAAGAGTTTCAGATGCAGCAAATGAAGCAAGGGATAATGTTAAATATCTTTCAACGCTTGATCAATATCTAGGAATGGTTATATTTTTTATTTTTTTTTCGCAAGTTTAGAAAAATGGCAGCGCGATAAATTTTTATAGGATTTGAGAATGAAGTTGAACAAATTAAGATTTTCTGACAGAATAAATCTGTGAAATTTCATTTGATACATTTTTTCGAATAGAAAAAAATATTGTTGATTGAAGATATGGATTACAGACCCTCAGAGGACAGATTCTGAATATTTGAAAATGCGGAATCTGAGCATTTGATCGGTTGATTCCTTCCAAATCTGACCAATGAAATCGGCGTATTCTGCAATCCAAGGTTTTAACTTATAAAGATAAAGGGCCCTTCATCGATAGATCGTGACTATTTGGAAAATGCGGAATCAGAGCATTTTATTGGCTGGATCTGCCCAAATCTGACCTATAAAATCGGCCTATTCTACAATTCTTGGTTTTGATTTGGTGCTAGTATCCCGCGTTGTTTGTATCATTCAAATAGTCACGATCTGTCAACTGAGGGCCCTTAATCCATATATTATATGTAAAGTGAGCAAAATATATTTAAGGCGCTAGAGAGTATTTGGCATTTTCAGCGACTGTAAAAGTTCTCAAGTTCTCTGTAAAAGGACTAAAAAGACAAAACTTGATGATGATGAGAAACTTAAATATATTTGATTTGTTTTAATTTCGACCGATCAGAATTGTACTTTTTTCAATATTTTTCAAAAAATAAACGCATTTTTGTCATTAGCGGAAAATGTGACTTGTAATGTTCAAATTGTAAATTAAGGTTATCTGAAATGTTTGATCTTTAAAATTTGCTTGACTGCATACAACTTACTTGACCTAATGTATGTTTTTTGTTCTTGCAAAAAAAATGATTTCGAATTTTCACCTCACAATTTTTTTAATTGAAAACTTGAGATCTCTTTTTCAACCCCGACAAAAAGGCAACCAATACTAAGGGCCTTTACAGACTTCTGATCCAGTTGCTATGAAAGAACTTTTACCAAATTTGATCAACTCAATCCGAATGATCCATACAATCAGCAGATATTACAACACGTCCGAACGAATGACTTCTTTGTTCGTAAAAGTGACGAATCAAATGATAAAATCATGTCGATCTTATATTATGCAAGGAAGTTCTGGAAAAGTATGGGACCAGGAAGAAAATGATCTTTTAGTCCGAATTGATGGTTGCATTTCTTTGAAAAATGAGTATCAAAATCAATTCAGGAAAGCTCGCGACAAGCTGGAAATCGAGTCAAAAAATCTCCCAGGTAGTGAAAAACGACATTTTGACTTTTCTGAAAACTACATTTTTGGAAAATTGGAAAACTTTTGCCACCGACTTGATTCTATCAAAAAAATCATTGTGACTCTTCGAATCTTCAACAAGCTGAAAAGTATCAGAATCGACGGCATTGAAGAAATTGTGAAACGACTCGACACCGTCGAATCCAATATAAAAATGCGTCCTGGAGATCTTGATTACCGGTTCACTGACTGGGATACCGGTTTTAACGACTTTCAAGAAGGTGTGAAACGACTTGAAGGTGAACTTAAAGATTTTATTAAAGGCTGGATAGATAAACCAGTTCCTACAGCTCAAGTTTTTGTAATTTTGACAAAATTTCATCCTTTTTCGTCCGAAATGAACTTGAATATTATGGAAAGCTACCAAGATTTGATCAAAAGATATCATAAACAAGATCTTGAACATGTTCGAAAAGTTTACAACAAGCAGAAAAGCGATCCTCAGGGTCCAAGAAATTTTCCACCAGTTTCATCAAGAATTTCATGGTCAAGACAACTTTTCCGAAGAATCGATGACCCAATGCAATTATTAAGGAGGGTAAAATGTTCGACTGAGAGCCAAAAATAGGTTGAAATTGATAGTTTAAGCTGAATCAGAAAATTCTCAAGAATCAATCCCATTGATATGAATTTTGAAAATGTTGTAACATCTTTTGCCATTATATCAGATTTTAACAAAAATATTATTTTGGAATGTTTCAAATTACATAGACGATTTGAAATAAGGAATTTCAAAAATTAAAAATCGGTTTTAATGTGTTCAAGCTATCTTGTAGAGAAATTTTTTTCTGATCATTTTAAGACTTAAGATTATTTTTGTTGTAAAATTTTCGAAAAAAATCGATTTTAAGGTCAATTTTTCGTGATTTCACAGGTAGTATGTGATCCAGTTCTAGCGAAGCCGTATGAAGTGCTAGAAGGCTGATTTTTTGGCCAGTGAAAATTAAGCGTTTTTCCGTCACCAGTTTTTTTGATTGAGGGTCGGCGACCAATATTTGCCTCTAAGGACCGGTCAAAGTTCAAGGTCAATCTCAAGTTCATCGAAAACTTGTTAGTACCTCAAAAGAATTGGAAGGGTCGATTTTCTGATGACGTATTAGCAACTATGGGGTCATAATGTACTGAAAAGTTGCTAAAGAGTAAAAACTGGTCACACTAAAGGTCAACCTCAAGTTCATCGTTCAGACTTGCAAGTACGCCTCAAAAGAATCGAAAGGGTCGACTTTTGATGAACGTTTAGCAACTATGGGTCAATAATGCTACTGAAAGGTTGCTAGAGAGCCAAAACGTTTTTGACGATTTGAAATAAGGAATTTCAGAAATCAAAAAAGGGTATTAATTTTATTGGCGCATTCTGTAGAGTATTTTTTCTGATCATCATAAAATAATACAGGTCAATGTGTAGGTCAATTTAGGTCAATAAAATCGATACCCATTTTGACTTTTAAAATTCTTTATTTCAAATCGTCTTTGATAGTATTTACGATCATAGCCATACGTAGCTACGCGTAGGTTAGCCATACACACGATCTTTTTCCATGATTTGGATAGTACAAAGTTCTTACTACTAACGATTAAAAACGTGCACAAGTGGCACTAGACAGCGAAACAATCAAATTTTGAAATAGTTTGATATCTCATAAGTCAAACATAGTTAGTTAGAAACTTGATCTTATTACACATTCGGCGCTAGACAGCATTTTTTGTAGAACTTGAAATTATAATCGAAGAGCCAAAATGAAAATCGAAAATAATCAGTTTATCAGCGTTTTATGACTTATATTTTTTGAAAGTTTGTAACATTTTACAATAACAATTACTTCAAAGATCAGACAAAACTTTACCCTCCTATTTAGGGACCTTCATGAGCGCCATGAAATTCTTAAAACCAAAGATGGGCAGTCAGCGGTAAAGACCTACAATGCGATTGCCACCGCTTTGGTCGAATACGAAACAATGTATCATACATTGTGGTCAAAATCTGCAACCGAGGCAAAACGAGGTTTAAAAGGTTCACTTTTACTTCGATCTGGCCAGGAAAAAGACTTTGTCATCAATTTTGATTCTGACATTTATCAAATTTGTCGAGAGGGCAGATTCATCAAAAAAATCGGGTTAGATGTGCCATCTGCTGGTGAGGAGTTACTTATTCAAGAAGACCGTCTCAGAGACTATCATAAAAATTTGCAGACCTTGATTGAAAAGTTTCAGTCAACTCGAGCGATGATTAGCCCTGTAATGATGCCATTTTTGAAATTTTTTGTCACTCGAATGGAAAAAGCACTCCGACCTGGAAATGCTCTTTTGACATGGGATAGTCTGAATGTGCCAAACTTTATCAAAGAAGCTGACGGTGTAATTGATGGAGTTCGATCACTTTTTGTTCAGATTCAAGATATCTTAGATTGCAGAATAGACGCTACTTTGAAGGAAAGGTTACATAAATTAAATAATTTTATAAGTTGTTCCAGAATAAATGCAGTAAAAAAAAGTTCATGACATTCAAAAGGTGAATAAAAGACAAAGGTGTTCGGATAAGAAATACTAGAAACTGGTAAATACGAATAATATTTGTTCATTTTACTTCGCTGATTATAAAAATGTTTGTTTCAAAACTGGAAAATAAAATTATTCGGATTTTTTTTTATTTAACATAACTTATGTTACATAAGAAATTTTCGAAATTATTTTTTTGCAGAATTTTAGAAAAAATGATTAATATTCGATTAATCACCTAAAAACAAATTTGTATTTAAAATTTATTTTGAAAGTTTAGTGAGATAAATCAGATATTTTGTTTTATTTCGAAAGAGAATTTAAATACAAGAAATTTTCAAATAATTAAATTCTGATAGAAAACACATTTCAATGGAGTCGATTTTTGACCGATCAGAAGCCAGGATTTTTTCGTGATTTCTTAAAAGTTCTGCACTGTTTCGTTTTTCAATAACTAATATATAATTTAAATTAGAAAGTCCTGGAATTCACAGTGTCACACCCTATGTTACCCTTAAAAAGCTAATCGAAGATACCGAGATGATTGACATCCCGGACGAGCCAGTTCGATGCGATGCATTCTTCCAAATGACCGAAGCTTGTGTTACTAAAGCTCAAGTAGTTTTTGAACGCGCTTCAATGAACGCTGAATCTTACGTCATGGAACTGATCAATGTTCTAGAATCAAACTACGAAAAGGAGGAAATGGACAAGCTAAAGCATTCAGCCAAAGCAGAGCACAATCCGGTCTGGTTTTACAATTTAACCGGTTATTTCTGTCAACGAAACACCGAAGCATTTGTCAAATCTACCAGAAATTCTTTAGATGGCCTAAAGCTAGGGTTCAGACTGAGAGAACAAGGGGCCAAAGTGAAAACGATACGTTTATCATATCGAAAATCCTGCCTAGTCGTTGATTTATCTGGAGCGTCAATGACGCTGCGTCATTAATTTGATAAAGTGGCCAATTAAATTGCGGGATTCTTGAATTGAGTCGACAATCGGGTATTGTGATTTGGACACTTCGATATACACTAACTTACCATTTATGGAAACCCACTTTCGCGAAAAAAAAATGGTTTCAATAAATGGTTATGGGTTTCCATTAAAGGGTAATGGGTTTCGATTACATGGTAATTTTTGGCAAAATTTTTGAGAAAATTTTGGAGTTTTTTTCTAAATGTTCTGGGATCAATTATAGGGCAGCTGAAATCAACAAACTTTTTAGAAGAGTTTGAGCAGATTAAACACCAAAAACAGAGTTATTTTTACTCAAACATGCCTTGTTTTTCAAAATGAAATCCATTAATTGCTTAATGGGTTTCCATTAAAGGGTTATGGGTTTCCATTACATGGTAATGGGTTTCCATTACAGGGGGTTTCCATAAATGGTTATTTGGTGTACACTGTATGCTATAACAGTGTAATTTACATTTTAACTTAGAAAATGTTTAAAAAATTTGAGCCATCTGGTGGTCAAAAAAATGAAACCAATATATTAAATATATAATATATATTTATATATCAAGAATTGGGTAGGTTTTTCACCGCGATTTTATTTAAGATATTAAACGTTGTTAATCAAACGGGCCTTGTTATTCAGAAAAAGATAGTCTGACCTCAAAGAGGTGACAAAATTGTTCTGGGTGGCCCTTTTTATTTTCAATGTTAAGAATCTTGATTTATCTCGCGTTCAAACGTCGCTAGAGCTCAAAAAACTTGGTTAGTTGTTAAAGCCTTAATCCTAAATCAAACTGGAGCTACTTCAATGCCTTGAAAATTTCTAATCTTTAATAATTGATGGATAAAATTTACCACAAATTTTTTATGAAACGCCTGAAAATTGTTTCTCGGGACAAATCAAAAAATATGAATTAAATTTGTCTCTGTAAAATATTATCGATTTTTTATTGCTGATTTTTTATTTATTTTAGCTTAAAACGCTGATTTTAAGAACAAGTTTCTTTAAAATGATCATGTGACCGTATATTTAAAAAAAGTTTGGCTAAAATAGAACTGTTTTTTTTTCAAAAATTACTTAAATCATTTTTTTAAACTGAGGAAGATCTCCAGAAGTTTTTAAAACTTTTTTCATCACAGCAGAGTCCAAAATCAATAACGTGACTTTTAAATTAGGAAATAAGGTTTTGGTTCAAGTACACAAATAGTACTGAAATTACGCCGTAAAAATTTTGGGAAAAATAAACACATCTAAGAATTTTAAACATAACGGCATTTTACCAAAACGTCACGAGATCTCAATTTTCAAGAAGTAAGGATTGATATATCGATTACGGGGGCTCCTGGTCGTTTTTTACTAGATTTTCAGCCAAAATTTTTATATAATTGGCTTTTCAATAATAACTGTCATCCGATTAAATTCTTAAGATAGCTCAAACTGGGCACAAATATCTTGTGAATAATAAAATAAAAAAATTGGTCCATCGGACCAATTTTTTATATTTTTTTCTGAGATTACTGAATTTTAATTATTAGTTTTTCTTAAAAAAAATAGAAACAATGGTCGGATTCGGACCAATTGTTTTTATTTTATTATTCACAAGATATTTGTACAAGATATTCAGTTTTAGCTATCTAAGAATTTAATCGGTTGAGTTGTTTTCAAAAGCCGAATTATATAATAAAATTGGCTAAAAATCAAGTAAAAAATGACCAGGAGCCCCCCGTGATCGATATGACATATTCCAAACCTTATTTTTTAATTATTTTGACACATTATTTTATTTGGACTACGCAGTAATGATAACAAAGTTTTAAAAAGTTTAAATTTCATCCTCATATCTTTAACGTAATTTGAGTACTTTTTTGAATTACCGTTAATTGGTTTTATGTTAATTCAAAAAGTATTCTACATCTGATAACGGATTCGAGTTCTACGCCTTAATTTACACAAGAATACATATCTTTCCACTTCTGATAAGTTCAATAGATCAATAAATGAACTGATGAAGAAAATCAATTCGACCCGTCATCTCAAATTAGTCATCAATAATAACTGTTTTTATCTTCTTTCCTTACTTTTTTTAACAAAATTTGGATAAAACATTGAATTGTTTTCACACAGAGCAGAAGCAAAGTGTTAGCGGTGTAATACTTAAAATTTCAAAATGTCAAATTCAACCTTTATTCGTATCACTTATGCACTTAATTGTGAGAATCGTGGAAAAGGAGTTTATTTATTCACATTTGATGCCTTTATTATTTTTTTTTCACAAATTGTTTTTATAGGACTGTAGCAAATTATATTATCAACAAAGAAAAAATATATGTTAATGATTGATTGTATTTGGGTTACGAGGCACAATTATATATAATTATTTGCTATTTAAATGATTTATACACATGTTTCGAATTTTATTCATCTTTCAGGTAATGAGCGGAGACAGAAAATTATTTCAGTCGAAAAAGTTGACACAAAAACAGTTATTTGGCAAAACAGGCTCTCAGAATTTTGCCAAATTAATGATTAATCTTAAGTTATATGCTTTGATTGAAACAGCATGTCACCGTTTTTATTGTAGGGTTGTTTCGCGAGATATATATATATATAAGTTTCAATTCAAAAATTGTTTTTTTCTACGTTTCGGTTTTATTCCATTATCAAAGAGTGAGAGAAAAAATTGAAATACAGATTCATCGAAAAATATTTTTGTTCCAAAAGAACTTTAAGCGACATCGAGCCTTCATAGTTTCGCAAACATCAAAATATTTTCGTGAATCTGTATTTAATTTTTTCTCTCACTCT
Source organism: Oikopleura vanhoeffeni (assembly GCA_004367855.1). Lineage (NCBI taxonomy): Eukaryota > Metazoa > Chordata > Appendicularia > Copelata > Oikopleuridae > Oikopleura > Oikopleura vanhoeffeni. The sequence goes on from SCLH01002084.1 coordinate 68,590, forward strand.
TATAATGGGAATAAACCGAAACGTTGAAAAAAACCATTTTTGAATTGAAAACTTATATATATATATTATCTCGGAACAAACCCTATCAATAAAACTATTACAGAGATCAATACTTTACGAGAAAAATGAAATTTTACATGGAAAATTCACCAAACAACAAGCATTTGATATATTTTGGATAAATGGCATAAAAGAAACATCCTTTCTAAATTTTGCCAAAATGCTCAACAACATACAAACAGAAATTTGCCAAATTAATGATTAATCTTAATGTTATTGCTTTGATTGAAAGACAGCATGGTCACGCTTTTTATTGTAGGTTGTTTCGAGATTATATATATATTGTTTTCAATTCAAAATTGTTTTTTTTTCAACGTTTTCGGTTTATTCCATTAGTCAGAGTGAGGAGAAAAATGAAATCAGATTATCGAACAATATTTTGTTCCAAAAAGCAATTTAGCGAATCGAGGCCTATAGTTCGCACATCAATAATATTTCTCGATGAAGGTCTGTATTGCAAATTTTTTCTCTCACTCTTGTAATAATGGAATAAACCGAAACGTTGAAAAAAAAACAATTTTTGAATTGAAAACTTATATATATATTTATCTCGAAACAACCCTACAATAAAAAACTATGACAGAGATCAATACTTTACGAGAAATTGAATATTTTACATGGAAAATTCACCAAAAACAACAGCATTTGATATTTTTGGATAAATGCATAAAAGAAAACATCCTTCCTAAATTTTGCCAAATCTCACAAACAACATACAAACGACTTCACATGCAGCCACAAAATTCACTTAAAATTCAGTATAAAATCTTTAATTCGGAATATGACAAACACACCTTTAATTTAACAAATTATCNACACAAATTAAATTATTTTTACCCAATTTTACTTCAAACAAATCCTTATTCTAACAAAACATTCTCTATGATTAAGTCCAGAATAAAATCTTCAGAAAATCTTCACGGTAGAAACCGAGATCTAAAATTCGAAAATTTATTAAAACTGAAAAAAAATAAAATCTCGCTTCCTACCGTTAAGATTTATAATTTAACCGATACAGTTCTTCCTGAAGGCATCGAAAATATAATTTTAAAAGGTCTACACCAGCCAGTCGGGGGCCGTACTAACAAAAACCTAATTTTGACAAAATTTGAGGGTTTTTTTGAATCGTGGCGAGTTCATGCCGAAAAAAATAACCTTGATATTTTCAAAATCACAAAGGTCCGGAGCCAACTGTACCTTGAATTCGACAAGCTAGTAAGTTGCACCACTAAAAATGATAGTGATATTCTTAAGAAATTTTTAGACTTAAATGAAGAAATTTTAATATGTCCTTCCAACAAAACAAAAAATGTAAATATTATAACTAAAACAAATTACATTAAAAATTAGACGAAGTCTTTAGCCGTGACAAATTTAAGCCTTTTAAAGATTAATCCTATAAATACTGACCTTGGTAAAGTAAGAGGTTTGATTAACGATTTTAAGCCGTTTTTGAAAAATCTAGATGAGTTCAAAGTAACACCGCTTGAAACTTTAAAAAGAGGTTACGGTATTATCAAAAACCATAAAGAGGGCCTTCCTCTAAGACCTATTGTCAGTAGTTTGAATACAATAACTTCTGGAGGTGAAAATTACTTAAAAGAGCTTATTTCGCCAATAAATGATAATTGTAAGTACTCAGTCGATTCAACTCTTAGTTTCAAAACAAAATTCTACGAATTTAGTCAAACTAGAAAGTTTAACTCGGAGGAGTATGAAGTGATTTCATATGATTGCCAATCACTGTATACAAGCATCAATTTAAAACGCGTACTCAAATTCATTTTGGACACTATATACAGTGATACGGAGAAATTTTTTCCAAAAAAATCTAAAACGGTTAAAATCTTAAAAGAGGTTGTCACAAAACAAGTCCAAGTCCCTCTTAGACAAACTTTAGAAGACTTTTTTATGGCAATTTTAA
>SCLH01002085.1:2948-23823 GCA_004367855.1 Oikopleura vanhoeffeni
ATATAGCACTTATCAACAAAAGCTCACCTACAAAGTTTTGTATACTAATTATACAGGTTATGTTAAAATTTGGGTTTATTTCAAAATAAAACCTGGGAGGAGATAGATTTTCCGTTTTGGCTTAGGTGGCTTTTGTGCCGCTTATGTGTGAAGGAGTGTGGTCAATGACTGGTCATACAAAAAAGTTTTGACAAATTTTTTTCGCAAGTTGAAGGCTAGTTCTACAAAGTGGCTAATCTGAATAATATCCTTGAAGCCTTGTTTCGCTAATATTTTATCGAGAATATGTCAATTTAGAGACCGGGATACCCTTAATTATTGACGACCAGGCAATTTCAAATTTTGATCGGATTGATTTTAAATCGGATTGTCATCTGTAGGCAATTGCTGACATTTTTTTTATCAGATTTTAAAAGTTTTTCACAGACTTCAATTTGCAACTATTTTAAAAAAAGTTTAGGAAAAAAATGTGCCGTTCCTACCTTAGCTTAGTCACGGTTCCCAGTGGGAACTTCCCACTCATTCCTTGCATCCATAAATATTGTTTTCCAGCGTGGGCGTTCGTTCTCCTACACTCTGATTGGTTCGCGCCAATCTTCTCTCTGTTTTCAAGATATCAGTAGAAAAAAATAATACTTTTTGATCCTGAACCGTGGGAGTTTGTTGAATGATTTGAATTTTTTGGTTGATTTTTTTGTAAATATTTCTAATCATGACAGAATGGGAGGAATTACGGTCACGGGCCCGTCATATAGGGAAGGGATCGAGAAAACATGGATCGGAATTTTGGGAATATTGAAATAAACACGATGTTTGCCTTCTAAAATTGGGTTACTGGCATAATGGCGAAAAATAAAATGGAGAATTCCAGATTTTGCTTTTGAGTCATTCTTTTCTACATTAACGGAAAATTTGAAAAGTTGAAGTGAAGATAAAAGTAAAATTTGTCTCATTAGATATTCAATTGTTGCTGAATTATACAAGCGCAAAAAAATTTCGTCATTTTACATCTTAGTTTTTTTTTACTTTTTCTCCGCTTAGCTTGCGAAAAATTCATATTTGAAAATCTAACAGTTAGAAGATTTATAATCTAAATCTTAGATCGTTATAATTCAAGCTACCGCATGAGTTTTTTTGTGAGGATAGTAAATGAGTTCAAATATCATGATCTCTCAATCGCAGACCCTCACAAAAAATTCATCCTATATAATGAGGGTAAACCTTTATCGTCTAGTATCTTTCCCTTCTCTTTTGCTATGAAAATTTCGTCGGTGTGAAAAATCCCTCGGATAACAAAAAATAACCTAGAATTCAATTGAAAAATATTTCGTAAATTTCCAATTCAGACTACCACTATTTTACCGTCGCATTTTTTATATTGAAAGAAAGGCATAAGGTAGCAGAAAACCGTTTGTTGATATCTGGTATGGTCTTCGATAAAANAAAATGACTGAGTAGGGTGGGTTCTATTAAAAAAAAACTATCTAATTGAATTATCGGCGAAAAATGTTTACTCCATATAATTTTCTGTATTTTGAGGATCTCGAGGCATCTGGTAACCACTGTAATAGATGATCTAACTAAACATTTTCTCTATCCAAATTTTTGATTGCAAAACGGCAGAAAATAGTTAAAATGGTTATTTCGCATATTTTGAAATTTTTATTTTCGTTAAAATCGCATTGAAAACCGTACCAGTTTGTTCTACAAAATTTTTGATTAGTTGGCATTTTAGGGTTTACAGTTTATTTACAAAAATTATGCCCACTGGCCTGTTGAAACGAAATTTTGAACATTATGCCCAATTATATTTAACAATGTAAAATTTGACTAGTTCAAAATGTGGAGTCAACAGGTCACCGCTGCAAATAAAATTATCATTTTTTTACGAAAAATTTCAGAACTTATGTTTCTCATCCCTGAAATTAGAGACGGAATTGGATACAAAAATGGTTTCATTTTCAAAAATGGGTAACCGAGCGGGAGTGAGCTCAATCGAAATGGAGATCGACGAGTTACTCATCGAGCTAGATTCGGTTACGGACAGAATGGCCAGTTATGCACAAAAAACGTCTTCGCATAATAATGCTACAGTAAATCATACTTTAACTCGCCATAGAGATATTCTACAAGGTGAGACAAAAGAGATCTGATACAGAATGTTGTTTTCTGAAAAACGAAAGTTTCCAGAAATGTGGAAATTAAAAATAAAATTTGCCGTTTAAATAAGCTTCAAAATGTTTCATGTGTTTTTGTAAAAAAGTTTAAATTGCATTTTTTAGAAAAAAACTCGTTGAAACTGGAAGTCAATGTGTATCTATAACGCATTACTTATATTATATATTTTAGACACTGGTTATTCCTTTACCAGTTAAAAGAAATAATTTACCAAAATCAAAATTTTGTGACGTTAATTTTTGTAAGCACTGTTTACAAATAATGAGTAAGATCGGTATAGATACAGATTGATTTCAATTTTCTAACTTTTAACTTTATCAATTCGTTTTTAACCTCCTCACACCCAGAAACGAGAACTTCGCAGAATTCGCCTCATCTATTCTCCAATATTATAAATGCTTATATGATATCTAAAGGCAATACTTTGAGCGCTGTATCACGGTTTTGGATATAAACTGATGTAAACTGTATTATCAATTTACTTATTGTCACTTTTGATTTTGAGTTATACTTGGTATGGATATAAATTAATCTCTCTTCGTTAGCCTTTAGTTATCATGAATCTGTACCTCTAGACTCGATTCTGCCAACTAGTTTTGCCACACTTTAATATTCGGTTCCATATGAGCAAAGTTTTCATTATAACATACATTTTCAATAGCTTAAATTAATATTTTCAGTCCAATTTTTGCAATATAAATTAAAATAAAATATATAAAAATTACGATGAACAAAAAGGCATTTAATGGGTGAAATGAGTATATAATAAAAAATATTTCGCAGAAAATGTACCCGTGACGGGCAATCAGTGTCAATATATCATATCGAATTTAAACGTTTATTTATTATTTGACTACTTGTTATAGTTTTAACTTTCAAAGGGTTTTCTTAGTTCCCTTTTACAATTATTATATTTTTTGTTTTCATCTAAAATTCTCTTGTAAATTGTACTGAATATTAATTGTTTCTCACTATCATTTATTGTTCTATGTAACTCTATGAAATGCGTAGTTCACGCTACGCCTACTCGCATATATCCTTTTTTGAATGTCTAAAAGTAAAATTAATTTTTCTCGGTATTTAAATGTTTTTTGGGGCTCTTATGAGGGTGCTCATATCTATACCGGAGGTCTCAATTTTCACAATAATAATACTTATATCAGATATTCTTGAAATTATAAAAATAAACCCTATCGTTTTATTTCTCATTTTTTTCCAATCTTTCTCTCTTCTGCCTAAAGCATTCTTATGTTATTCAGTTCATTTTCGAGCTATGACTTTCTGGAAATGCCTATTTTACAACTGGAAGGCCATACTGTAAATGCATTGAAAAGTCCTTTTAGACATTCGTTACGATTCTTTTAAGGGGTCTTCCAGATGATTTGAGTACTTTTGAAAAAAAAAATAATTATATCCATATATATTTCATTTGTAATTTGAATAAATTTACTCTCAAAATTTATGTCTATATTAAATTCAGGCTCAATCTTCAAAGTTTTACGAACTTTTTCTCTCATTACATGAAAATATTCTGAATTAAATCACGTGTATAATATAATCATATAAATAAGGTTTAATAATTATATTGTCATAAATAAATCCTTATTTCTTGAAAAATGAGAATCAGCGTGACGTGTTTGTGTATATATATATTATTTTATGTTCATATTAACTCTTATATTAGGTTGTTTATTGCCTCCATAAAATAATTTTCGCTTGTATATTTGATTCACTTATTTGTTTTCTCACAAAACCTTATTTTTCTTATTTTGAAGGTTCACGTTGATCTTGCTTTTGGACTTTTGTTGTATGTAAATAAAGTCTTAAAAATTCTTTCTAAAGGAAACCACTTCTACTTTCTTTCAAAATATTTGATTTATATGTTAAATTTTTGGAATAATAATAAAAGTTACTAACTTTTATCTAACCTTATCCTTAAATATCGGTTTTCACGTGATTCATTTTTGGGTGCTTATGGTGTAATGTGAAAAAATAATTAGATAATTTTTTTTTCTGATCACTGATGTAAGGTTTTTATTTGTGATTCAAAAACTTTTTGCTCTCTAACAAAATAATTATGTATATTACAGTTATATAAATTGTCATAAATAAAACGCATCATAACGTCTATTTTTGTTTTTCAATAGTTTTATTTCGATATTTATAACTGATTTCTTTGGTCATTAATGTTAAGCATCGTAAAATGCGATTTTAATGTGTAATTGGCTATACTAGTTTGGCTAAATCGAGTCTATCGAGTTAAGTGTAACAACACTCTTTAACATTTTTTAATTTCGTATAAGTTTGTTTACAACTAGATAACTGCGTAGAGTAAAATGGAGAAGGTTTCACTTTCACCTTGTATTTTTTTCTTGAAAAAATCCATACTCATTTTTTATCTAATGACTTATTACCATATGTTATCAAATTTAGGATGTGAAACTTTAAGTATTGAATTTAGGTGGTCTCTAAATTGAAATATGATTATTTTTCTTGATCGCTTACAAATATCTAATTATTTATATCGCCGCGCGTGAATTATATGCATGTAAAATGTTGAAATAATATTTTGTCTTAAATTTATTTTCTTTCAGTCTGAAAACTCTTATAATCAGTACCAACCTTTTATTTTCTTTTATTTTGATTCTCGGGATTGTCTTTGTTGGCTCCTATTTTTTTGGGTTTATAATTGGCCTGTTCAATTTCTTTCGGAGAAATTATATTTTTTGAAAAAATATATTTTTTCCGATTATTTTGAGTTTCAATAAAAATCACTTTGAAAAATTATTCTCGTACTAGAGACTGCAGGATAAAATAAACTTATATTCATATACAATGAATCCCCAAATTTCTTTTCCTTCAAAACTTGCTTTGCTCAGAATTTTCGATATTTATTGTTTTTATCTGTTTTTCTACACAATTTAAATTTTTAAGAACTTGAATCGAAAATCCTAAATATAAAAAGTAGGTAAAAAATATAGGATGTCTGTGCTTTCTGTACTACCAAATTGTGCTCTAATCGACTTTTTTTGTACTCCCTATTATCTTTTTGTTATCCTTTTTTTTTTGTTTGGTGGGTTATCATGATATAGCACGCCCGTGCTTTTCTGTACTTCATAAATTGGTCCTGTATTATTATATTTTTTTAGACCAATTTTGGGTACAGACAGCTATCGCTGCGTTGCTTTCTGTATAACCTCAAATTGTGTCTTATATATTATTTTTTAAAAATAGTTTTGCATGTATGTCAATCATATTAATACGGATGGCAGTACCAATTTCTAGTTAATGATATGGCAATTAATTAAGTAAATTTTCAAAGAACTTCTGTATTTTACTTTTTTTTGTTTATTGAAGTTTAATGGTTTTTTTTCAGTGTGGTAATTCATATGTTTTTGGGTTAACAGTTTTTCAAATGGTGTAACATCTTAGACAATCCTTTTGTACTTCTTTGAATTTATTGACACTTGTGATATTTTACTTTTTTTGTGATAATGGTTGGTTTTCTGAAATATTTACATGGGCAATTATTTCTCTCTCCGGATACGTCTCGGCGATTGTATTACATTTTTATAAATTTAATTGGGTTTTTCCAATTTTTGGATCAAAATATAGTGAAGCCTTTTCCTCACTAATTTTTTTCCCGGCATATTTTCTTTTAACATAATAACGGCTTGCGTATTTTGTTGTCCTTGATTCCATGCTTGGGGTGGATTTCCCTACTCCGTAATAAGTCTCTTAAGGTAATCTATTTTTTTAGGTGCTTTCCCCCCTCTGAGGCAAAAACCGTTAGCAGGTACTTTAAAGAAAAGGTTTTTTGCCATGGTGTAGCCAAAAAAAAATATTGAACCTCAAACATTTATTTTCGTGTTTTTAGATCTCACCTGGTTTATCCGGTAAATTCAGCAAAAAACATATCGTAATTTTTGCGGGTTGATAGAGAACTACACATTATCTATATACTCTACAAATATATTCTGTAGGGGTAAATTTTTTTGGCATTATTTATTTTGACATCCTGTACACCACGCTGGTGGTAGTAATAGTATTTGTCACTTTTTTTGGATCTCGGCAACTTTGATTATCATAGTAGACTCTCATATTTAATTATCTTATATTATCGGGTTAAATTTGTGCACTGAAAAAATTTTTGAATCAATTTATTTTACTCGTTTTTTGTAATTTATAATGTGAATAAATCATTTGCAGTAATTAAAAAATTGATAAATGTAAATTAAAATGCCTTCTAGTTAATAACTTTCCTTATAGTTTTTAGCATCTTTTGCTTGTTATTATTTTGTATGCTTTTTTTGTTTGTCGTGGTTTATATACGTTTCCGAGGTTAATTTTACGTTTTCGATTTCGCAGTTTTTGCTCATTTTTATTTTAAATACTTAAAAATTTACAAATTATAAAAATTAATATTAATGTCGCATCTTAGTTTTTTTGAGATGCGAAATCGTTCCTTCTCTTATCGAAATCAAATGTAAAATCTAATATCATTTTTATAAAATAATGTGTTTCATGCAATATATCCAATTATATAATTTCGCCACCCAGGTTGGAGTGGTCGGATGTGTAAAATAAATTGATGTCCTTTTTTTTTTTGGGAAATTTTTCTCCTTTGAAAACTTTTTCGCATATAGTATAATATTTCAGGTCTTTTATGATTTGCTTTCTCAGTTTCACATTTCAAAAATGCCTTCCTTACCTTCTCCCACCTTAGGTGGTTTCGTGGTTGTCAATAATAATCTATGCCTAATAAATTATCTCGTGAAATATACCCATATATATGATTTATTTCTTTATTGCGCATTGTCTTCTTATTGTTGCTTCTCAAGTTTCCAACAATTCAAAAAATTGCTTTTTTATTCCTTTTTTTAAGCTCTCACCAGGTGGTGTCGGGTGTTCATATATCAATATTAACTGCCAAAAATTTTCTCGTGAAATGTACCTCTATATTAGTATATAGTGCAGGTCCTATATAATCAATGTTTGCCTTGAGAATCATAAAGTGTCTTCTTTACTTTCTATAGGTTGGTGTCTGGTATGTCAATAAAATTTATAATGCCTAATATTACATTTTTTTTCGTTTATAAATTTTTACTCTCCCCCTACATGTATATTTGTAGTTTTTAGATAATTGTTAGTTTCTCTCAAACCTTCAAAATTACCGGTGTGTTTTTTTGTCTGAATTTACGTAAATAATCCGGTGTGGATGTTCGAAAACTCTCTGACATTATAAAATTTTGAGTTAAAATTTTTTTTTGTGTCTCTCTTTACACCTTGTCAAAATAACTCTGTTTCTTGATACCTGCTACGTTGTGTTTTTTCTCTCCAATGAGAGGGGGGGGCTACCTTAAAAAATATATGTTTACCTAAATTTTCCATCGTGGAAGTGATTTCCAGAATGATAAATATTGTTTTGGCCTCCTCTCTGATATTAAATTTCACTGTGAAGTGATTGGATGCATTAACGTGCCTGATGAACGTTTGCAAATTTATCTTTCTATTTTTCTATTCAAATTTATATGGACACATTTGCATAATTTTCATTTTGATCAATTTTGCCCCAATTTTTGGGTAAACTATAGGCACTGCCCGTGTCTTTTCCCGTCCAATTTTGTGTCTCGAATATTTTTTTTTAATATATTTCAGACCAATTTGTGGTTAGCGAACGCACGGGCGTGCTTAGTGGTTATTTCTCCAAAATGGGTACACCAGACGCACTCGGATCTCAATAATATAAACTTTCGTAACGGACTTCTATCGTACAATAATTTTCAACATTATTTTGGAAATCTAAATTTGCAATTCTATGACATATTTTGATATTGTAGGTTCTGTGACTGATCGTTATTTCTGCGCCTTTTGTGCTCTCCGAAATTTTTTTGCCTTTTAGATAGTCAAGGGACTGTAATGGGTGGGTTAAGTGATTCTACATGTTATTAAATTTGTCTTTTTCCGTCATATCCTTCAGTACACGTTCGATTTTTTTTAATTTTCATCGGAAATACAGTATATTTTGTTATAACGAGAGAAGCTATAGAATAAAAACGGATCATTACCGCTCTGCTGATTGCACGCTTTAGTTAATCTGCGATTCATTGTAGTTATCTTTCTTCAAGCCAATCAGCAAGCCGTATGATCGTTTACATTCTATTTGGTCCTTCGATAGCGAAAGCATTGTTTACTGTAGAAAAAGACATCTTAAGGGGGTACTGTCGCTGGTTTTATGAGGCATTTGGGGCTTTGAAAAATTGTCCAAATTGATTTGTGATGATAACTCAAGTGTATCTACCGACCAATTATCAAAAATTTTTTTCGAAATTTTTCTGTGTTTTTTAGATTTTTTTAACTAAAACAATCACTTTACTTCACAAAAGTTTCATTGACCATTGGTTTTGACAAGATTAACGGGTAGATCTATATACATGGCTAATCTTAATTGTCCATTAGTTTCTCGGTTAGGTCTGTATTCTCATCCAGAAAGTCAATTCTAGCGACCAGTTACTCCCTTAACAAACATTACCGTTACTTTATGTTATCTTTTGCAATAAATTTCTCGATCTGAATTTATCAAAATATTTTAGTTTTCCGTAATGTTTAACTGAATAAATAATCAACTTGAATATTGAAATTTATAAATATCAAATTTCTAGTTTTACTTATTTATTTTTCAGATTTACCGAAACGAATATTCGAAAAACAAATAACATACTCACGTGCTAGTCAAGCTAAGAGGACTTGCTTGTGGTCTGTCCAGAGGGATATTGAAGAATATCAGAGGAATGGCTCACATGAGAGCGAAATTTATTAGAAGAGAAAGAGATAGTTTATATCGTCGATAGGTTGGCGGACACAGCTATATGAAATTGGCAAGTCTAAGCTGTTTAAAACAAATCAGTAATATTTTTAAAGGTGTTGCAACTTGTCAGTGATTTCGGATTATATATCTATATGTCAATATTCGAAATTAGGTTTTTTTAGCCGCAAGATTTATTCTCAAAAATATTACAAATATCTCTAGAGATTGTATATTTTTGAAGAATAATCTGCGGCTAAAAAGACGCTTTTCGTTTACATATTTAATAATTTTATTTTTCATATCATTGGCTCATCGTATATTATATAGTCTATATTATAATATAGAGCAGGCATTTTGACAAATATATTTCGATGGTTTTTATAAGCGTAAATTTAATCTTATCTAAAAATTAATTGTACTGGAGTCATTGTTTTGTATGGTTTTGAGAGGGACCAAAAAACATAAGGCTATTCCACCTTCCTTCCTTCTCTCTTTGATTGGACAGAGAGCAAGTCCAGCTAAGCTATACAAACAGATGACGCAGCCATCAATTAAATGCTATGTCATTTTTTTATCTTAATTTGGTCTTTTGTGTTCATGGCGCGCATCTCTAATTGACATTTTTCTTTTATGTGATTATCGATTACGGGCTTCCTGTCATTTTTCTACTTAGATTTTTAGTTTCAAAATTTTTATAATATCGGTCTTTTAAAAAACTAGTATCCGATTCATTATTTAAGATAGCTCAAATCTGAGCACAATATTCTTGTTAATAATAAGTATAATAAATTGGTCTGAATTCTGACCATTGTTTTCCAATTTTTTCGAAGAAAACTAATAATTCAAATTTCAATTCCAGTAATATTTCTTAGTAAATAAAATATAAAATATAATTTATTTCGATGAACCAATTTTTAAATTTATTCATTCACTAGAGATATTTTGTCTCCAGTATGAGCTATCTATAAGAATATAAATCAAATGAGTTGTTTTCAAAAGCCGAATTTATTTAAAATATTGACTAAAATCTAGTAGTAGAAAATGACCAGGAGCCCCGTATATTGATATGTAACCATTACCTCTTTTCGTCTATTCGTATTTTTGTATCTTCACTGGTGTCATATCACAAAAATCCAACATCAATTATTATATCGTACAGTAAAGATTTTAATATGGCGCGAACGGGCTCAAACTTTTAGCCATTTCCTAAATTAAATTATTATAATATATATATGGATATTTTATGCGTCTTTTAGTATAAAAAATGAAATAAATTATTATTTGGGTTAACATGTTTCTAAAGTTTCGAAGTCTCGTTCGCGTCCTATTAAAGCTGCTTCTATCTCTTTGTAAATCTATTTTTAATCAATACCATATATAATTATTTTTTTGTAAAAGTGGCCCCAAATTATAGTGTTGTTTGTTTTCCCATTTTTTAACGCATTTTACAGTAAGTGACATCAGAACACTTCGGCAGCAGCCGAATCGCTCTGGAGGTAATGTGGGCGAATGTTGACCTCTGCGTTCAAAATTTTCCATCATAAATTAATTTGATTCAAAAAATTTCGATGTCGAAAGCGATCTGAGTACGCAGTTTTATGGCTCTGGAGTCATTTTCGCTTTGTATTTTTATTGATTCTTCTGTACAAATTACATTATATACCCCCTAATTAGTTTCCTTATAAAATTTCCCTATCTTTTTTTGCGTGGTTTTTCCTTTTCGTTATCTATCATGCGGTATTTTTATGGATAGGATAAAGCTGTATAGGGCTAATTATCAATTTGTATGGTGCGAATCCAAATAATGTTATATAATGTATATAATTAATTTCTACCTATTCCTCTTGTTTGAATTTTTGGTCTTCTTGTAAAATTCGACTGTTTAAAAAATAACCACTGCAAACAAATTTTTCTTCTCCTATGTCTTTGAATTTACTATATTTTTGGCATTTCTAAAAGCGAACTAAAAATGGATTATAAATGCGCCGCTAAAATACTAAACCCCAGGCTATAGTCTAATATCAATGCTATAAAAGAAAATGTTATTGTTGCCAAGTTAAGTGTCTATAAGTGTTTTGATAATTGTCTACTTAACAAAAGGCGAAAATGTGTTTTGGCTCTAGATCGATTGGAGATCGGTCAGTAAGTATTCCAAGTCATTAATTATAAGACCAGTGAGAAAATCACAGTAAAATATACGAGGGGCCAGAACACATTTTTTCCGTATTGTAGTAGATTTTTTACCGTAGAAACTCTTACTGTAGATATTATATGTAATAACTATTTTTTTTATTGCTAGTCAATTTGGCTAATTATTTAAAGCTGTGCTTTTCTCGTTTTAATCTCTTTTTCTGTATCTCCTTTTGATTATTAAAATAATTTACTCAGAAAAAAATACGCTTTTGATTTTTGTATCATTTGACATGTCAGTGTTTATGGAGTTTTAGGATTGACCTCGCCTGATAAATTTATAATTCTGGTTCAGTGGTAAAATACAGTTTTCTGCTGATATTTATTTAGAAATATAGATTTTTTATTGTTTTATGATTCAATAAATAACTTCCATATTAATTCTTCTGCTGGAACGTTTATGTTATCCTGACGCTTTAAAAAAAATTTTCATAGTGTTTCAGAGGTCGCCAAAAATATACGTCAAAACCGCTATTCTCAAGTTGTCTACCCTTAATTTTTTTTCAGTTACAAATTTCGAACTTCGAGGTTTTGAATCATCCATACGTAACATCAACATTTATAATGTTAAAAATGTGGGTGTTTGCGTGTAATTTGCGGGGATATATTGGGGCCCAAAACATTATTTGTGCTAAATTTTGCCAGAAATATGATCTTCAAAAGCAAATTTTTTACTATAATTCATTATTGATATATATTGCATCTATCGATTTACCAATATATCACGCCGAGTTTTCCTGTTAGTTTTATTTCAATTTATTTTAATATTCGATCACGGCGGTAATCTTCTAAACTTTAAATACAGGTCATTGTCAACATCCTTACTTATTCTGAATCACTGTAAATGTGTTTTTATCCTATCTGTTGTTCCTTGAGGCTGTATAAAATCTGGAAAAATTTTCGCTACAGCAATTTATTTTATTTTTTATTAGTTCAATTTCTCCAGATGTCCTATTTTTTTTTTTGTAAATTAATCAACCCCGAATGTCAATATTTCATAATACTGTACTTTTTTTTCTTTTAATTCAAACCAAAGAAACTTATGAAATAAAAAAAATAATATATTGGGTGAATTAGTTGCTTTCAGTGCTTTTTTGTCCTTTATTCAACAGTATTTTAAGTGCAGTATGTCATTTTTTGATTTTTAAAAAAATTGTTATTTCTTAGATTTTTAAAAAATAACCAGTTCAAAATGGACATTCTGGAGATGAATTCTACCAAGAAAAAACTAACTACATAAATGAAAGCCAAAGCTGCAAATCACTAATACTTAGATGAAATTGTTTTAAGAGATAAATTAATAAGAAAATATAAAAACAGAAGATTTGATATATTCTTTTGACCTTTTCGGATAGTGTAGAGCGTTTATGGAAAGTATGCCTTCCCAAAGGAATGGTTATAAAATCGACGAGTGCTTTATTTATATATATGAACGCAGTAAATACGGGTGCCATTTTTTGTCATCCTTTTCTCCTTCATTTTTTGCTATGATAAAAATGCGTAGGCCCGGAAACAGTTCTTTCAAATTGAAAAATAGCAGATCTGGCAAAAAAATCTAATTTCAAATTTTTGACAAAATCTTCTGATACAAAATTTTATAACGATTCAAATCAAAAATTTAATCGACAATTGTAATTTTTAACTGTTTTATTGACATTTCGATTTTATTTATCTTGATTGTATTATTAATGTATATATTGCAATACTTCTTCTAGAAATAGTTATGTACATGTCATATTGTATACTAAAGTCTAATTATATCAAATTTTGGTTGCCCGTTAAATTAAACATTACATTAAAAATAGCTGAAGTTTATTGTTTTAAGTATTTTTTATTGTGGTAAATGATTTTAATATGTTTTTAATGTTTAAAACGATAAATTATATTAAATGTTATAACCTAAATCCACCCGTTTTAGTGCTAAAATTTTCGTTTTAAAAACTTTTATTTACTTGTTTGACTTTGTATTTTGCCTACGTAATTTTTAATTGCGATAAAAAGGGGCATTTCCATTGTTACTTTTTCCATAGTATTAAAGATTCATAGATAATATATCAATTATTAATCGAGTTATTTTGTTAGGCTTTTTTTCACCTTCGAACAAATGTGTGTACTTTTGATTGATTGAGTCGTGAAACTCCAATTTCGTATACAAAACATGATATATTATATTTTACCCTAAAAAATCAGGTTTCAAATATTGTCCTCATTTTTGTCTTAGATGGTCCTGTGGTCTTTGGGAAATATTTTTAAGTGTCATTTTTTGACTTCCCTTCTATGGCCATACAAAAAGTAGTCCAGCAAATGCTTCACATCTTGGTCTCTAGGCGGCTCTTGTGGTCACTTTTGGGACATTGTTAAATTGTCATCTTTGGCACCCCTGAATGACATAATTATATTCCATATATATTTCGTGTTAACATTTTGCTTTGAATTTGGGCCTCTGCGTTTTGTACCCAAGTCTTATAATCGTAAATCTTTAGTTTTTAGTATTTTATTCAACGAATGAATTATTTGATAAAATTTAATTTAATTTCGTGGACAATTTTTAAATTTTTGTGAGGACACCTCCTACAAAATATCTCAGTCTCCCTGCGTTATTTCGGATCTAATAAGAGCTGGGACGGAAAGGGCTGGCAAAGGTTATAGCTGGGACATTATTTATTTATTGATATTATATTTTGTCTAGAAACAATCCTATTATTACTTCACTTTATTTTCTCTATAAACTTTTTTCAGGTTGAGGTTGGCCGCTGATTGAAATTGAGTGAATGCTGGAGAAAAATGCTGTAATATGGTGTCCGATACAAGAGTCGCCGCTTTAATCAATATGGAGAAAATATGATGAGATTACTCAAGTGAGGGTTTATAAATGGAATTAGCTGTAATATATTTATTTTAGAACATACAAATTATTTATTCAATTTGGTTTTCTGTAATTAAACGTCAATAATATAATAATATTTTTAAATTTTGTGATTCAATGATATATCATTTCGTGGAAATTATGCGAGCACGCATAGTTATGCCAAAACCTTTTTTGACACCGTATTATTCGGTTCTTCTTGAAAGTTTTGGTCATTTTATTATTTTAGGTTACGATTAAGTTCTTCGGTGTTGCGAAACCGTGATCGATTCGGGCAGATAATTTTTTTTGGCCATTGTGGTCAGGAAACTGGTCTTTTATCACGCCCATTTTGAGCACTTATTGATATTGTATGCATATCAAACTTCCATTTATTAAACTTTTTTCAGTATCTTAGGGCCTTGCAGAATAAAATTTGCTACCTATTTGAAAAAATATATTTCTGAAAAAAATATCTTGGTCATTTCGTTGATATGTCGGACTCTAATTTTTTTACTAAATTTTTTCCCGCGTCATATTTTTTTCTGTTCAGATTGTGTCAATTTCCTGGAGAACAGGATATAAAAGCAAGAATTTAAATCATCTTTTTTTCCCGACACTCCCGCACGTCACCGCCCAATATTAAAACGAAAAAATAACGGTATTTAACGAGTAAAAATCGTGGTATTTTGTAAAAAATTATATTTTTTTTTCCATTTTGTATCTGCTCAAGATTTTTTTCTCGTTTAGCTCAAGAGCATGTCTCTATTCAAAACTTAGAATTTGGTTCTCCGGTGTGCTCCCTAACCTATAGCCGATATTCGACGAAACGTTTTTTTTTTGCATTCAACTGCAATCTATAAATAATTACGCTAAATGGAGATTTTTTTTCTTTTTGATCGGGACTACAGTTCACTTGGTAACACGAATGTATCTTTATATAGGTATTGTTTAAGTATATAATTTGAGAAAAAAAATGTCTTGAAATCTCTGTTTTTTTTCTCCAGGATATTTCATCAAAAATATAGTTTCTAAGAACAGAGAATGTGTACGACAGTCGTGGTTAAGAATGAACAAAATTTAACTTTTCCAGACTGATTTAAAGAAAAAAAAATATTTGACCACATCGAGGATTCAAACCCAACAAAAATATATTTCCTGGTTTATTATATCGGTGACACGGGTATGTCAATCTAACTTATATAAAATTTCTCCCATTTATAGTCTTTTTTAGTTGGCTAGTTTGAATGCAAAAAACCGATATCTGCCTATGGTTTTCCTGTATCGTCGTATGGACGTGGGGTGGGTTCACGCTAATTAAAATATACCTACCTTAGACCTATAATATACCACCGTAGTTTTGTTTGCTCTTACGTTTTCAATGTCGTAATAATCCATACCGTCCCTTGCAGTTTTATAAAAAATTTTTAGTCTTTTACGAAAACTGGTATTATGGTAATTTATTTGGCGGACAGATGGTACTGGTAAAACTCTTCAATATATTTTGTTCTTGGTTACTGAACATTACAGAAATAGCGTTATGGACTCTGCAACATATTATTTGTGGCTCAAGTACATGTTCAAATGGCTCAACGAATGACCGATGGTGCTCATCTATAAAAGGACATAAACGCATATTTTGAATTTAATAAATTAACGAGATATTTTTAGTTGTAACGTTAAACGGCTCTCAAAAAGATGAAAAGTATACATCATTTTTGCCGGGAGCGTCCTAATTGCCAGGGATTATGAATGTTTGTGTAACTAATCGTATTGAACTATATTTCGTATCCGAAAAGTCGTTATTTAAAAAGGTAAAATTTCACTTAATAAATCACCGTATATAGTTTTCAAAGGTAAAAATTTGGGTGAATAAATTCAAGGTTCAAAAAAATGATGAGCAAATTTAAAATACTTTATATGTTTAAACCGTTTTGAACGGTCATTTATCCTTGATAACATCCCCCCAAATAATGTTGTGTGTGCCTGAATTTTCCCCCTTGCTTTTGACCGTCGGACTGTTTATTATTCATCATAATAAAGTTTAACTCATATATTCGGGACGATCTTATGTTGTTGACTTTTATTTAATGCTATCTTTTCCTCATAGCATAAAGAAATTGGAAGTAAAAGGACAAATGGTACTAAATTACAATACGAGATATTCTAGGTACGCCGTATATTCCCTTTATCATTTTTGGTTTAGAATGCGTAGCCACTACTTCCTTTTAAACGTGTGAGTTTAACTGGTGTGGCTTTTAACGCATTCTAACAAAAAGTGATTAAAGGATATACCGCCGTTTTTTTACTAATCCCATTTGTGTGTTTAACATCGCGATTATTTTCCAGAGATGACACCATGGGTATAAGATTGTTTGAGGGGTCATTCGAGCGTGATGAGTTTTGGTCTTATTGAGCATATCAAAGTTATAAGGTTTCTTAGCAGACGCAAACCGGTAACCGGTTTTTAAATGTGTTGGAATTGTAGGTTTTGGGGAGGAACGGTTAAAGGTTTATATGTAAGTTGTGGTTTTGGCTACCTATATGCTGTGAAACTCTTTTCTTGAATATTTGAAGGTCTATTATTGAAATTGACCCATTTTGGTGTAAAATGAAAATGTATCTTCATTTTGGGGTCATGTTAATCTATATCAATAGAAATTTTTTTTTTGTGAATTCAATTCTGCAAAAAAAAAATTTCTAAAAGGTTAATTTATTGACCCCTAGATACACCTAAAACAAGTGTTTATAGCTAGCTACGAAAATAGAAATTTTTCGAAAGTTTCGCCTAATTTCAATCAGTTATTTGCGATATAAGATATCTATATCAGGAATAGCGAAAAATGACTCTTCAATATTTTCAAAAACTGTGACCACTTGGTGCTCGCTGGAGAGCAAAAGTTAATTTTTTTGTAATTATTTAATTTCAGAATTTTTTTTTGTCTAGGTTTAGAATACGATATTATCAGAATAAACAAAATACGACCCAAAATTATCTAGAATTGTACCACAGGTGCCGCTTTCCACGTGTTATAATTAAATTTAATTTATTGATTAACTGGAGTATTATTAATCTTGATTTTTGAAGATGTTCTACCTGTCTTAAATAATCTGTAAAATTCTAAACACTTGCTCAATGTCTCCGAGAAATCCGCTCCACAAACCGTTTCATTTTTGACCGGTCTACTCCCTTTTCAGAACAATTTCTTCATGAGTTTGTGGGCGCTTTTGAACTTTTTTTGATTACAGATGTTTTTTGTAGAATTATCGATTCGACGTATATGGTTTAATACCAAGAAAATGGATAAGTGACACTGATTTGATTCAAAGGGATTGTTGGTAAAAATTTTAAGTTTTTTTTGGCTAAATTTATACGAAAAGATTTTTAACTTCAGTCCTCGCTCTCTCTTTAAGTGGACCCCTTGTTGGATATAGGCGTTTTCGTGTGTTTTTTTGACGGGGCTGAATATCTGTGGAATACGCATTCATGTGAAACCTATATTTTTAGCCTGGTAGTATTAATTTGAAACCTTAAATGTTCACATTTCCCTTAATTAACTTTATTTAAATGAGGATCATAGATTGTCTTGACCAATCAGGAACGAGCTTTCAAAGTATGAGTCATATTTTTTTAGTCGAAAAGCCTTATTTCTCCGTGAGTTTTTGGGTAGTAAAATTATTTTTTCGATTTTTATTGAAACATCAATGTAAACGCACACTAGGTCCTGTTACTAATCGTTTTTGAAAAATTCTAAAATATTTTTCGCGTCTATGTATAAATGCAAAAATTCGATATTTTTTGTGCTGATTTTTTTAAGGGAGTGGTGTGTCGGCTGATTAAGCTGTTTTTTTGAAGTTTGTTTATTATCATGGGTTTTATTTTGATATACGGTAGGTGGTAATTAAAAAACTTTTCTGAACGTGAAAAACAGAGTTCTCGAAGATATTTTTTTCAATTCACTAATCTTGTTATAATTTTATGACCCAATACTATACCTGATCGTTCTCTCATCGCTTTACTACCCTGTAATAAGTCCCTTCCTCCAAAAGAATCTACTAAAAGCTGTACTCGGTCCTTCCTGCTTCAATTTTATCTAATTTTTTTGAAGTCAATTGCCGGAGAAGCAATTAACAATATCTCAGAGTCCTTTTTTCAAATATTTTGTCTTTTGAAGATCAATTGTTTCATTGATGATTTTTTTTCTGGTCTTTTCGCTTTTTGTTCGTTAAAAAGCAAAATTTTGAAAAAACGGCTTAGATTATTGTTATATTGGCTTCTCCGGAACTTAACTCGAAAATTTTATATAAAAATTGATGTATATTGTAGTTGAGGGGAAGTTTATATCTTAAGCTTTTTGAGTTCAAATTATTGAAACATAAGAGTGAACCTTCATGATGTCTCTCATTAAGTCAGACCGCATTAAAAACATGCCTATTATCAGCGACTATATCCACTCCCCTTAAGAGTGCTTCGCGGGACATAGTCTTATTTTTCTCCATGGTTGTATTTTTCTAGGCCAATTTTGAAAACTATTTTGAATGAACAGCTATAACTCCAGAGGGCTTTGTACTATTATTCGAATCTTGTACGATATCGAAACTTGATTTCCTGCATTTGTTTTTCTTTTCACATGTGTTATCGCTAGTACTTCGTATCCTGAAACCATAATTTGATTTAAAAATTTTGCTTCTAATCATAGACATAGTGTATATTGTCATAAATTGATTAATAAGTATTTTCTTAAGGCTTTCTTTGGGTTTACAATTACTCTTACATCTTATTTCAATATTATCCATATTTTTCAAGAAAAAAACTATAAACTAAAAATTTCTGATTTTTTTGTTTTTGTTTAGCCTCAATTCAGGAGATTAATTGACCCCTTAACCTCACCTTGCACGAGCGTGTTTTCAGAAGTCACGAGACCTTAAAATATTTTGGGGAAGTGTCATTTTGGTCCGGCGGAATATTCGGAAAAGCCCCCGATGTTCCCTTTATTTTTCTATTTCAACGAGAATTTTGGTGAGGTTCTAGTAAATTTCTCATCTATAGACGAGGAATTGCATTATTTGATGCAATTTTTGTTTAATGGCAGTTTAAAAACAGTTTCTGGAACTATAGATATGTATCTTACAAGGTAGCATTTTATGTGAGCACAGCTGATTCTGTAAACAAGTAAATGGAGTTTTGCATGATTGCTCAATATTCATAGTTAATGTGTCTCTAAAAGAGGCGTTTTATAAATTGTTCAGTTTTATGACCACTACGATGTTGCTCAAAATCTCTTTTTTTGTGCCCGGTATTATCTCTGTTTTTTTTCTGGTCTAATCTAAATTTTCCCCTTGTTGAGGTCAATTAGAATTTATGGTTAATTCTAACTATCTGTAGTTTCTCTTTTTTTTTAGTTTTGGGGGGTTTAGGACATTCTCTGTGCTAGGTTGTTTTGTTGTTGTTTTATATGGTAGTTTTTAATGTGATCTTTCATCCCTTCTCTATTTTGTATCGATTATTCGTTTGGTATAACGCTCTATTATGATGATTAGTAGAAATAGTTTTTTTTTTTTTGGTGTCATTTTTTCAATTTTTTTCTGCCTTATACATAATAATTTATGCTTCTTAATGGAGTTTAATATTTTTTTTTTATTTAAGTTTAGATTCGACTATTTCCATGTTTTTCACCGGATTATATAAACTCTTGAAAATGTAAATTTTTTGGTAGGTTTTCTTGTTAATAATCTACCCGGAAATGTCTAACATTTTTTTATGTTTTTTTTCTAATTTCTTATATTCATCTCTGATTTGTTCTTATCATATTAAGCTGTTGATATCTTAAATTTTTGATTTTTGATATTCTTGGAAATGATAAAAAACTGAGTTTTCGATTTTTTTCTCCAAATTTTATACTGAATTTTTATTGTAACTATATAACTTTTATAGTTATCTCAGGTTTTTCCCGGTGAATCTCTTGGTAGTTCTCGATATAATTAATTAGTATAAATATAATAATTCCCTCCATCTAGCTTTTTTTATGTTGGCATGTTTGATCTATTGTCAAAAACCCGTTTTTCTCGTATATGATCTCATGTATTTTCTTTCTTCTGTTAAATGACTAAGGGTGGTCCTTTTTAATAAAAAAAATATCTAATCCTAATGGTTATTTTTTTTAGTGCATACCTAATCCTCATTCTCTATTTGTATGTATTACTGGTGATATAACTCAATAGGCTGTATATCGATTTGTAATTATTGTGTTTTTTTTTCATTCATCTGCCTTAACTAAAAAAATGTCTCTAATTAGAGAAGTTTATCATATGTTTGATTTGAGTCTTCCGGTTCACGGATATTATAATCCTGGAAATTAAATTTTTTGGTATGGTTTTTCTGATATCTTTCGGTTTGTTGCCTATATTTTTTTTCTTCAATATCAGCCGGAAACGTCTTAATTTTTATCTATTTGTCGTTCTTATTTCATCTGTATTATCTTACATATTTTAATCTGCTTTGTATGATCTATAATTTGTATGAATATTCCCTTATGAATGTAAAAAAACGAATGATTGAATTTTTATTTCTCATATAATTTATGTACCTGAAATATGCTACTATAATATTTAGAATCTCCGGTTTACCGGTCAACTCGTGGTCTTGAATAAAAAAACCAGAAATAAAATTTTCTCCTATTGCGCTTTTTTTAGTTTGGCTAGTTTGATTGTTCAAAAACCTCGTTTTCTCGATCATCTAGTCTATGGTTTTCTTCCGTAATTTCATCATTGTAGATAAGGGGTGGGTTGCTCACTATAAAATATAATACTACTAACCTACAGTTGAAATTGTTTAACTCGGTTCAGGGAACATA
>SCLH01002085.1:25394-50148 GCA_004367855.1 Oikopleura vanhoeffeni
AACTTATCCGATTTCATTATTAGATAGCTCAAACTGAGCACAAATATCTTGTTAATAATAAGATAAATAAATTGGTCTGAATCTGACCATTGTTTCCAATTTTTCGAAGAAAACTAATAATTCAACAATTTCAGTAATCTTAGTAAAAAATATAAAATAATTTATTTCGATGAACCAATTTTTAAATTTTATCATTCACGAGATATTTGTGCTCAGTATGAGCTATCTAAGAATAAAATCAAATGAGTTGTTTTCAAAAGCCGAATTATTTAAAAATATTGACTAAAAATCTAGTAGAAAATGACCAGGAGCCCCCGTAATTGATATGTAACATTACCTCTTTTCGTCATTTCGTAATTTGATCTTCACTGGTGTCAAATCACAAAAATCAACATCAATTATTATACGTACAGTAAAGATTTTAATATGGCGCGAACGGGCTCAAACTTTTAGCCATTTTTCCTCAAATAAATTATAAAAAAAATGGAAATTTTAGCGTCCTTTTAGTATAAAATGAATTATAATTTATTTGGAGAAACATGTCTTAAAGTTCGAGCTCGTTCGCGTCCTATTAAAAGCGCTCTACTGTACTATTTTTTAATCAATACCATATTATTATTTTTTGTAAAGTGGCCCCAGAATTATAGTTTTTTGGTTTTCCCATATTTTAACGCTTTATACAGTAGGACACAAGAACACTTACGGCAGCAGCGCCGAATGCTTGGAGGGTTAAGTGGGCGAATGTTAGACCTTGCCGCAAAATTTCCACAATTAAATTATCTGATTCAAAAGATTTCGATGCGAAAGCGACGTGACGCAGTTATTATGGCCGGAGTCATTTCGCTTTGTATTATTTTGGTTCTTCTGTACAAATTACATTAACCCCCCCTAATAGTTTCCTATAAAATCCACTATCTTTTGACGGGCCTTTCTTATCTCGGTTTTCTATCATGCGGTATTTTTAGGATAAAGGAATAGCTATAGGGCTAATTTATCATTTGTATGGGCGAAATCCAAATAATTATAAATGTAAAAATTCCAATTTTCAACCTATCCCCTGAGTTTGAATTTTTGCGCCGTTTGAAAATCGAGTTTAAAAAATAACCACTGCAAACAAATTTTTCCCTCATCTTGATACAATTTTTTGCATTCTAAAAGCGAAAAAAATGGATTAAAAAGCGCGCAAAAAA
Organism: Oikopleura vanhoeffeni; assembly: GCA_004367855.1. Classification (NCBI taxonomy): domain Eukaryota; kingdom Metazoa; phylum Chordata; class Appendicularia; order Copelata; family Oikopleuridae; genus Oikopleura; species Oikopleura vanhoeffeni. Next base: position 26,585 of record SCLH01002085.1, read on the forward strand.
CAAACCCCAGGCTATAGGCTATACATATCAGCATAAAAGAAATGTTATTTTTTGCCATGAAGTGTCTATAAGTTATAGATGTCCCTACTACAAAACGGAAAATGTGTTTTGGCTCTAAATCGAGGAGATCGTCGTAGGTTAAACGACCAATGGTAGAAAAAATCATCAGAAAAAATACGAAGGGCCAAAACACATTTTCCGTATTGTAGTAGATTTTTCACTAGTAGAAACTCTACTGTAGAATATTATAGAAAAACTATATTGGCTAAGTCAATTTGGCTAATTATTAAAGCTGCTTTTCCGTTTTAACCTTTTTCTGTATCTCTTTTGATTTTAAAATAATTTACTCAGAAAAAAAATACGCTTTCTGATTTTTGTATCATTGACATGTCAGTTTATGAGTTTTAGGATGACCTCGCTCTGATAAATTTAATCTGGTTCAGTGGTAAAATACAGTTTCTGCGATATTTAATTAGGAAAATATGATTTTATAGTTTTTGACAAAAACGTCCAACTATAACTCTGCGGAACGTTCATGTATCTCTGAGGCTTAAAAAACAAATTTTCATAGTGTTTACAGGTCGCCAAAAAATACGTCAAAACTCTAATTTTCTCGAAAAGTCATGTATAAAAAACCAATTGTGTGGTTTTGCGGTTAATTTCGGAATATTGGGGCCAAAACATGTTATTTGGCTAAATTTTAGCCAGAAATGAACTTAAAAGCAATTTTTACTATAATTATCATTATTATATATTTGCATCTACCGATTACCAAAATCACGCCGAGTTTTCCTGAAGTTTTATCAATTTATTTAATTTCGTCACGGCGGTATCTTCTTAAACTTAAAAAACAGGTCATGTCAAACCCTTCACTTATTCTAGAATCACTGTAAAATGTGTTTATCCTATCTGTGTTCCTTGAGGCGAAAACATCTGAAAAATTTTCGCACCAGCAATTTTTATTTATTTTTAGTTCCAATTTCCCAGATGCCTATTTTTTTTGTAAAAATCAACCCCGAAATGCAATATCCCATAAATGTACTTTTTCAACAAACAAAGAAACTAGTGAGAAAAAAAATATTTGGTGAACTTAGTTGCTTCAGGTGCTTTTGTCATATTCAACATGTATTTAATCATATGCATTTTTGATTTTAAAAAATTGTTATTTTAGATTCTAAAAAAATTAACCAGTTCAAAATGGACGATTCTGGAGATGAATCACCAAAGAAAACTAACTACATACATAGAACCAAAGCTGCAAATCACTATACTAGAGATGAATATGAAGAGAAATTAAAAGAAAATAAAAAACAAAGATTAGATTATCTTTTGACCCTTTCGGAAGTGAGAGCGTTTATGGGAAAAGATGCACTCCCAAAAGGAATGGTTAAAAATCGCCGAGGCTTATTTAAAATGAACGCAGTAAATACGGGGCCAATTTTTGTCAACCTTTTCTCCTTCATTTTGCTATGAAAAATGCGTAGGCCCGAAAAGTCTTTCAATTTGAAAAAACCAATCTGCAAAAAAAATCTAATTCAAATTTCTGACAAAAACTTCTGATACAAATTTTTATAACGATTTCAATGCAAAAATTAATCGACAAATTTCGTAAATTTGTATTTAACTTGTATTTATGATTTCTGCCAACGTACTTTTCATAGCAAAAGATAGTTGAAGTAAAAATAGTCCCAAAATGTATACGAATAAAGTCATAATTGATAAGCTCAAAAATTTTGGATTTGCGTAAATAAAATACATTAAAAAAGCTGAAGTTTTTTTAAAGTATTTTATTGTGTAAAATGGATTTATATGTTTAGTGAATTTAAAACGATAAATATAAAAATGTTTATAACCTAAACCACCCGATTTTAAGGCAAAAATTTCGTTAAAAAACTTTTATTTTACTTGTTCTGATGATTTCTGCCTACGTAATTTTCATTGCGAAAAAGAGGCATTTCAAAAATGTATACTTTTCATAGTATTAAAGATTCATAGATAATATCAAATTATTAATCGAGTTATTTTGTGAGGCTTTTCACCTTCGAACAAATGTGTGTACTTTTGATGAGTCTGAAACTCAATTTCGATCAAACAGATATAAATTTACCCTAAAAAAATCAGGTTTCATATTGTCCTCATTTTGCTCTCTAGCGGCTCCTGTGGTCACTTGGGAATATTTTAAGTGTCATTTTTGACTTCCCTTAGGCCAACAAAAAGTAGTCCAGCAAATGCTTCACATTTGGTCTCTAGCGGCTCTTGTGGTCACTTTGGGACATTTAAATTGTCATTTTTGGCACCCCTGATACAAATTAACCATAAATTTCGTGTAACATATGCTTTGAATTTGGCCTGCGTTTTGTACCCAAGTCTTTAACGAAAATCTTTAGATTTTTAGTTATTTTCAAACGATGAATATGAAAATTTAAATTAATTCGGACAATTTTTAACTTTTTGTGAGACACTCCTACAAAACCAGCTCCCGACGTATCCGGATCTAAAAGAGCTGGACGAAAAGCTGGCAAAGGTAAGCTTGACATATATTATATATGATATATATTGTCTAGAACAATACTATTTATACTTCAACTTTATTTATCTCTATAAAACTTTTTCAGGTGAGGTTGGCGCTGATGAAATTGAGGAAGCTGAGAAAAATGCTGTAAAGGGTGTCCGATTTACAGAGTCGCCGCCATTTATAAAATTTGGGAAAATGAGAGATTACCAAGTGAGAGGTTTAAATTGGGCAATTAGGTAAATATTTATTTAGAACAACAAATTCATTTATTCAATTGGTTTTCAGTAAAACGTCAAAAATAAATAATTTAAATTTTGATCAAGAATACATTTCGTGGAAAATTATGCCGAGCACGATTATCGCCAATAACTTTTTGACACCGATATTATCGGTCTTCTGAAAGTTTTGGTCATTTATAATTTAGGTCATACGATTTAAGTTCTTCGGTGTTGGCGAAACCGTGATACGATTCCGGGCAGAATTTTTTTTTTGGCCATCTAGTGGTCAGAAACTGATTTTTATAAAACGCCCATTTAGAGCACTTACTTCGAATTTGAGCATACAAAACTCCATTTACTAAATTTTTCAGAATTAGGGCCGTTGCCAGAATAAAATTTGCTACCTTTTGAAAAAAAAATTTCTGAAAAAAAAATTTGGTCATTTCGTAGGAATGTCGGACTCTAATTTTTTTCTAAATTTTTTTCCCAGGTCTAATTTTTTCTGTCAGATTGTGTCAAATTTCCTGGAGAACAGGAAAAAAGCAAAATTAAAACATCCCCGACCATCCCCACGTCACCAGCCAAATTTAAACAAAAAAAAACGGTATTTTAACCGGTAAAAAATCGGATTTTTGTAAAAAAAAATATTTTTTTTTCATTTTGAATTCTGCTCAAGATTTTTTTTCTCGTTTAGCTTCAAGAGCACCATTCAAAACTTAGAAATTGGCCTGGTGCGCTCCCTAACCATAGGCGATATCGAGAAACGTTTTTTTTGCATTCAACTGCCAACTAAAAAAGCTAAATGGAGAATTTTTTTCTTTTTGATCGGACTACCAGTTCACTGGTAACCGAGATTTATTATATAGGTATTTTCAGTATAAAATTTGAGAAAAAAAAGTCGAAACTCGTTTTTTCTTCCAGGAATTCATCAAAAATATAGTTCAAGCAGAGAATGTGTAGACAGTCGTGGTATAAGGATGAACAAACATTTAACTTTCCGACTGATTTAAAGAAAAAAATATTTGGACCCATCGAGATTCCAACCCAACAAAAATTACATTCCGGTTTATATCCGGTGAACCGGATGTCAAATCAACTTAATAAAATTTCTCCATTNNNTTTCCTGTAATCGTCATGACTAGGGGGGGTCACCTAAAAAAAACCTACCTTAGACAAAAACCACCGTAGTTGTTTTTGCTACTTTCAATGCAAAAACATACCGCCGCCGTTTTATAAAACAATTTTTAGTCTTTACGAAAACGGAATTAATGGTATTCTGGCGGACGAGATGGGACTGGGTAAAACTCTTCAAACTATTTCTGTTCTTGGTTACTTGAAACATTACAGAAATAGCGATGGACCCCACATAGTTATTGTGCCAAAAAGTACAGTTCAAAATTGGCTCAACGAATTTGCACGATGGTGCCCATCTATAAAAGGTACAAAACGCAATATTTGAGAATTATAAATTAACGAATATTTTTAGTTGTAACGTTAAACGGCTCAAAAGATGAAAGATACACATTTTGCCGGGACGTCCTATTGCCAGGAGATTATGATGTTTGTGTAACTACGTATGAACAAGTTCTATCCGAAAAAGTTCATATTAAAAAGGTAAAATTTCACTTAAAAAATCACCGAAAGTTTTCAAAGGTAAAAAATTGGGTGAAAAACAAGGTCAAAAAATGATGAGCAAAATTTAAAAACTTATAATGTTTAAACGTTTTTGGAACGGTCATTATCCTGAAAACATCCCCCCAAAAATGTTGTGTGCCTGAAATTTTCCCTTGCCTTTGACCGTCGACTGTTTATTTTCATCATATAAAAGTTAACTCATATTCCGGAGGACATTATTTGTTGACTTTTATTTAAATGCCTATCTTTTGCTATAGCAAAAGAAATGGAAGAAAATGGACTAAAAATGTACAATACGAAATTCCATATGGACGCCGTATATCCCTTTAAATCACTTTTTGGTTAGAATGCGTAGCCACNGTGGCTACGCATTCTAACCAAAAAGTGATAAAGGGATATAACGCCGTTTTTTTTACTAACCCCATTTAGTGTGTTTAACATCCGCGAGTTATTCTCAGAGATGACACATGGGATCAAGATGTTTGAGGGGTCATTCGAAGCGTGATGAGTTGGGCATGAGCAACAAGTATATAAGGTTTCAGCAGACCGAACCGGTAATACCGGTTAAATGTTGGAATTGTAGGTTTTGGGAGAACGGTAAGGTTATAGAAGTTGGTTTTGGCACCAAAAGCTTTGAAATCTTTCAGTGAATATTTTTGAAGGTCAAATTTTGAAATATGACCCCATTTGGTGTAAAATTGAAAATGACTCATTTGGGGTCATGTTACATATCATTCAATAGATAATTTTTTTGTGAATTCAAATCTGCAAAAAAAAAATTTCAAAAGTGTAATATGACCCCAGAATCACCAAAACAAGGTTTATAGCTAGCTCGAAAATAGAATTTTTCGAAAGTTTCCCAATTTCAACATTATTGCGATTATAAGATAAATCTATATCAGGAAAAGCGAAAATGACCTTCAAAATTTTCAAAACGGACCACAAGTGCCGCTGGAGAGCAAAAGTTCATAATTTTTTTGTAATTATTTAATTTCAGATTTTTTTTTGTTCTAGGTTAAATCGATATCAGAAAAAACAAAAACGACCCTAAAATTATCAGAAATGACCACAAGTGCCGCTTCTCACGTGTTAAATAATATTAATTTTAGATTAACTGGAGATATCTTATAATTGATGAAGGTCACCGTCTTAAAAACGAAAATTCTAAACTTGCTCAATGTCTCCGAGAAATCCGCTCCACAAACCGTTTCATTTTGACCGGTACTCCGCTTCAGAACAATCTTCATGAGTTGTGGGCGCTTTTGAACTTTTTGATACCAGATGTTTTTGGAAGTTCATCCGAATTCGACGAATGGTTTAATACCAAGAAAATGGAAAGTGACACTGATTTGATTCAAAGGATTGTGGTAAAAAAATTAAGTTTTTTGGCAAAATTATACGAAAGATTTTTAATTCAGTCCTCGCTCCCTTTAAGGGGGTACCCCTTGTGGGAAATAGCGTTTTCGTGGTTTTTGAGGGCGAATATCTGGAAAACTATACATTGTGAAACCTAATTGTTTAGCCTGGTAGATTAATTGAACCTAAATGTCACATCCCAAACTATAATTGAGGATCACTGATTGCTTGACCAATCAGGAACGAGCTTCAAAGTAGAGTCATATTTTGTAGCGAAAAGCCTATTTCTCCGTGAGTTTTTGGGGTAGAAAAATTATTTTTTCGATTTTATGAACCACAAGAAACGCACACAGGTCTGTTACTATCGTTTTTGAAAATTCAAAATTAATTCGCTCTAGAAAATGCAAAAAACGATTTTTGAGCTGATTTTAAGGGAGTGGTTGTCGCTGATTAAGCTGTTTTTTGAAGTTTTTATACATGGTTTATTGATGAACTGGTAGAGGTGGTATTAAAAAACTTTCTGAACGTGAAAAACAAGTCTCGAAGATAATTTCAACACTAATTGTTATATAATACAATACAACCTACGCCCACGCACTAACCCTGAATAAGCCTCCCAAAAAGAACACTAAAAAGCTTACTCCTCCTACAATTTACATCAATTTTTTCTAATTTTTTGAGTCAAGTTCCGGAGAAGCAATATCAACAATAATCTAGAGCCTTTTTTCAAAATTTTGCTTTTGACAGACAATTTTCATTGAGATTTTTTTTCGGTCTTTTCGCATTTTTGTTCGTTAAAAGCAAAATTTTGAAAAAAGGCTATAGATTATTGTTTATATTGCTTCTCCAGAACTTAACTCAAAAAATTTAAAAAAAATTGATGTAAATTGTAGGAGGAGTTTACTTAAGCTTTTTGAGTTTCAAATTATTGAACAATTATAGTAACCTTCATATGCCTCTCATTAAGCCAGAAACCGCATCTAAAAACAGGCAAATCAGCGACAACCACTCCCTTAAGAGGCTCGCGGACAAGTCTATTTCTCCCTGGGTTTTTTAGTCACAATTTTGAAACATATTTGAATGAACAGCTCATAACCTCGCAGAGGGCTGTTACTATATCGAAATCTTGTACGATATCGAAACTTGAATTTCCATGATTTTTTCTTTTCCAACATGTGTTACTGTAGTACTTCTGATTCCTGAAAATCCATAATTTTTGATTAAAATGCTTAAAATCAAGACAAGATATTTTCAAAATGATTAAAAAGTATTTTCTTAAGGCTTTCTTGGGTTAAAAATACCACCAGCTTATTTCAAATTATCCATATTTTCAGAAAAAAACTATAAAACTAAAATTCTGATTTTGTTTTGTTTCAGCCTCAATTCATGAAGATTAATGACCCCCTTAACCCCCACCTGCACGAGCGTGTTTCAGAACACAGAGACCTAAAATATTTTGGGGAAGTGTCATTTTGGCCGGCGGAATATCGGAACAGCCCCCCGATAGTTCCCCTTATTTTTAATTTCAAGAATTTTGGTGAGTTCTAGAAATTTCTCATCAGACCGGAATTGCATTATTTGGATGCAATATTTTGTTTAATGCAGTTAAAACAGTACTGGAACAAGATTATGATCTACAAGGTAGCAAATTTTATTGTGACAACAGCCCTGATTCTGAAAAATCAAGTAAATGGAGTTTTGCATATGCTCAAAATCCAAGTTAGTGCTCTAAATGGGCGTTTTAAAAAGTCAGTTTATGACCAATAGATGGCCAAAAACCTTTTTTTGTGCCCGGAATCGTTTTTTTCTGGGTCAACAACCCCTGTGAGGTCAAAGAATTTGTATCAACTACTGTAGTTCTCTTTTTAGTTGGGGGGGTAGGACATCTCGTGCAGGTGGGGTTAAGGTAGTTTTTTAAGGACCACCCTTCTCATGACGATTACGGGAAACCCATAGATGATATAGAGAAATAGTTTTTTGCATTCAACTGCCAACAAAAAAGCTCAATGGAGAAATTTTATTAAGTTGATTCGACATCCAGTTCACCGGATAAAAACCGGAATGTAATTTTTTGGTAGGTTTTCGTAAAATCACCCGGAAAGTCAAATTTTTATGTTTTTCATTCTTATATCACGATTGTCTACACATTAACTGCTTGAACTAAATTTTTGATGAATTCTTGGAAGAAAAAAACGAGTTTCGATTTTTTTCTCAAATTTTATACTGAAATTGCCTATATAATAGATCTCAGGTTCCCGGTGAACCGGTAGTCCGATAAAAAAGAAAAAAAAATCTCCATCTAGCTTTTTTAGTTGGCAGTTGAATGCAAAAAACCGTTTCTCGATATGATCTATGATTTTCCCGTAATGACAAGGGTGGTCCTTTTAAAAAAAACTACCTTAAGGTATTTTTTTTAGTGCAACCACCCCTTCTCATGATGATTACGGGAAACCATAGCTGATATCGAGAAATGGTTTTTTTCATTCAACTGCCAACTAAAAAAGCTCAATAGAGAAATTTTATCAAGTTGATTTGACATCGGTTCACCGGATATAAACCGGAAAGTAATTTTTTGGTAGGTTCGAATCTCGGTGGGCCCAATTTTTTTTTTCTTCAAATCAGCCGGAAAGCTTAATTTTACATTTGTTCGTTCTTATATCACGATTATCTACAAATTAACTGCTTGAACTATAATTTTGATGAATTCCCAGAAGAAAAAAACGAGATTGATTTTTTTTTTCTCAAAATTTATACCGAAAATGCTTATATAATAGATCTCCGGTTACCGGTCAACCGGTGTCTGAAAAAAAAGAAAAAAATTTCTCCATTGAGCTTTTTTAGTTGGCAGTTGAATGCAAAAACCCGTTTCTCGATATCAGCTATGGTTTTCCCGTAAATCAATCAGTGAGAAGGGGTGGTTGCACTAAAAAAAAACTACCTAAGGAAATTTGTACCGGTCAGGGAACATTCCTATACTTTTGCTTACAAAGCTACATTGAAGATAAAAATTGCTGTATTTTGTAGTTAAATTTGAATTAAGAAAGGTTTTTGCATAACACAAATGAAATTCAGCCAGCAGTTTGATACCATTTTTGTCACATTTTGACAGGGAAAATATTTAACTTATACAATTTTTGATAATTCAAAAACCATATTAATTTGAGGAAATCTATAAACAGATATAAGAAAGTAAGATTTTTTCTGCCTATTGGGGCTTTCATAAATATAACCAAAAGCTCAAAAAACACAGTTAAATAACTTGTACCAGTTACAGGCCACTTCAAAAACGTTTACCAGTTAGGGAGTCGATATTGATATTCGAATACAATTTTTCACTTTAAAAAATGAAGAAATTTGATAAATTAAAATTTTAACCACTTTTAAAGACTTCATAAAATCTTACAACCATTTTTGCTCCGGAGGCTTAAATCTGATGTTGAAAAATCACTCTTGCCGAAGAAGTTAGTGAACATTTACGTGCCGCTATCAAAAATGCAAAGAGATTGGTACAAAAAGATTTTGGTTAAAGATATAGATTTACTCAATGCATTCGGCAAAAATGGTAAGAAGATTTTTGAAAAGAATTTTCTTTGAACTTTTTAGGCGTGGTTTTTTTTTCAGAGCAATCAAAAAGGAAGTAGCAATCAGTTTTTATGCTGATTGCGGTTTAACCGGTCATTGAATCGGTGAGGAACAAAGTGCATTACGCGTACCGACGCTTTGACTATGGCCATAGACTCTATGGGGTACAATTGNAATTTATTGAATGGAATGCACCGTTTTCGAGAACATTCGCTCCGATTGATACCTGCTTTTTAGGTGTATTTTTCCAAAATTCAGCCTTTTTAGCTGCTTACCGGTTAACCGGTGAGTCGATCGGTAAGAGACAAAGTCGAGACTGTGTATCAACTAATTCACCCTGAGATACAATTGGAATTTTATGAATCGTATGTACGGTTTTCGAGAACATTCGCTCCGATTGCCCATTGCTCTGAACAAAAACCCCGCCTTAGCTGTTTATTAACTTCAGTTAATTGAGCCAGGTCTTTTCAAGTACAGGCCTTTCCGCAAGTCTACTACTCCGCAAGTCTACCCTAGGGCCTTTTCACGAGCAAGCAATTTTAAGGGGGTATCGTTCACAAACAGATTTAGATGCAAGTTGGAGACTAGAGTAAGTCTGATTTCATTTTCTGGCCCGGTTTTTGTCACAAAACAACCTTAAAAAATTTGGAGGTCGAAAAACGGTCTATATAAGTTATTGGATAACCCTCAAATTGATACCAAGAGCTATTTAAAAGTCACTTCATCGCTTCGAAAATAAGACGAACCATAGGCAAATTATGCACTCGAGTGCCGTAAAAGAGCAAAATTAACTCTGTCTTCTAGCGCCCCGTGTGTACGATATTTACACATGATTGCTTATACGGTCATATAAGTAATACAAAATAGGTAGCTTTTCAAAAACAAATTGTTCGTTAAATTTGTTTTTCAGGGGAGAGAATGCGTCTTATCAACATTTTAATGCAGCTTCGAAAATGTGCAAACCATCCGTATTTGTTTGATGGTGCTGAGCCCGGACCCCCTTACACTACTGAGGAGCATATCGTTACAAATTGTGGAAAAATGGTTGTTTTGGATAAACTGTTGACCAAACTCAAGGCACAAGGAGATCGAGTTTTGATTTTCTCTCAAATGGTAACTGTTCTCGATATTTTGGAGGATTACTGTATTTGGAAAAAGCATCAATACTGTCGATTAGACGGAAGTACAAGTCACGAAGAACGATCGGAGAGAATTGATGATTTTAATAAAGATAACAGGGAAGGTTATCCGAGGAACAATTTTTATATAATTTTAAAGTTTTTTAAAATTTATGTCTTCATTTTAAATATCAGATCAACCCCCTACCTCCAGCAAAAAACTGCAATATGTATCGAGAAAGGTTGTTCTTCTTTGAGCAGCTGACAAAAATTAGCTGCATATTTTTTCTGATTCTGAAGCTCTTCCGTTTTACCGGTAAGAAATATACGTACAATGAAATTTGACTGCTTATCGGGTGGACTCAGCCCTGGCCAATCCGACTTTCGTGCGCTCTTTTTACCAAGTTAACTTTTTCCGATTAGATTAAAATTAAATTTCATCAAGGTTTTAATAATTCTCAATCTTTTGATAAATATATATAAATGGTACATCTATATAACGTGAATTTTGAGATATAGCCACTTGCTCGAGCCGAAATATCGAACCAAAAAACTTCACATGAGTTTTTGAACTTGAAAAAATATTTTTTTTTAATTTGAAACCTTTAGTCCGCATGAAATTTTAAATAATTTTATGTGTGAAAAAATGTACTTCTCTGTAACCTGATTTAGCGAAAAATTTGTATTCATGCTTTCTACAAAAGCGGGTGGACTTGGTATCAATTTAATGACAGCAAATATCGTTATTATTTATGATTCTGATTGGAATCCTCAGAATGATTTGCAAGCTATGGACAGAGCTCATCGAATCGGTCAAAAGAAACAAGTCATCGTTTACAGAATCATCGCAGAAAACACAGGAATGGTACATTTTTGTTTGTCATCTCAAAATGGGTAAACGTAAATTTCGCATCGTTTTTTTTTAATTTTATAATTCTGAAAAACACTGATTTTTTTATACCGAACTATTTTGTACTTTAAAAAAAATATGTTTTCGTGTTCAGAATCAGGTTTTTGTATTACAAAATTTGTATGACCGTTTTATGATACAAAGCTTCAAAAAATGAAACCAAATATAGTTGATGAAAAAATTATCGAAAGAGCCGAAATGAAAAAACGATTAGATAATGTCGTAATCCAGCAAGGACGTCTGGTAGACCAGAATAAAAAACTTGATAAGAATGAAATGTTAAATATGATCAGATCAGGTGCAAGTAAAGTTTTTGCAGGTGGAGATGACGACGACGAAATTGGCGATATTGACATTGATAAAATTTTGGGAGATGGCGAAACTAAAACGGCAGAACTTAACAAAAAACTCGACGGTAGGCTGAACTTAATATATCGGAAATGTTAGGAAATACAATTTGACGTCATCATAAAAATTTTAAAATAAAATTTGATCCCTTCAAAAATTTCAGGAAATACAATTTGACCCCATCAGCAATTTAAGAAAATTTTACCTTATTGAAAATGTAGGAAAATACAATTCGATCCCATCAAAAATTAATGAAAATAAAATTTGACCCCCTTCAAAAATTAAAAAAAAACAATATCAGCCCATGAATAATTTAAGAAAATTAAATTTGACCCCTCCAAAAAATTTTAAAATACAATTAGACCCCATCAAAAATAAAACAAACTTTGATCTCTTCAAAAAATTTACAAAAAATACAATTTGACCCCATCAACAATTTAAGACAATAAATTTTGCTCATCGAATAAAGTGAAAAATAAAGCAAAATTTTAATTGAACTATCGGAAAGTCAAACAAAATAAATTTTTATATTACAGAAATCAGTGGCGAAGTCGGTGAAAAACTTTCGCTTGATGTTGAGAATGAAGCAAAAATATCCGTGTACAGTTGGGAAGGTAAAAATTACAAAGCTGAGGCTGAAGCTAATAAAGCAAAGGCTATTATCCGACAATGGATTGAACCACCTAAACGTGAACGAAAAGCTAACTATCATGTTGATCAATATTTCAAAGATGCTCTTAGAGTAAAGTGAGTATTAAAATGTATATACATGTATATACAATTTATTCTGAAATTTATATTTTGAAATGTGACATTTGAAATATAGTCCTCACTCCCTAACTGGTCCAAATACCAACAAAAGTGTTGGATATAACACAAATTAAATTTTGTCAGCAGTTTTATATACATTTTTTTGTAAAACAATTTAGTTGAAGTTTGCCTTGTTTTTTAATACAGAATTATAAAATGTTTAAATCAGAAAAGATTATTAATCTGTACTATTTTTGATATATCAAAAACCATAATAATTCGAGGCAATCTATGAAAGCATACAAAACAGTGCGCTTTGAATTTTTTCTGCATTGACCACCTAGAAGAACTTGTTCCAATTAGTGGGGTACCAGTCAGGGAGCGAGGACTTTTCAAAATTTGATTCGGTTCAAAATTAGAAATACTCGACGAATTTTCATTAATTTTATTCAGTGATCCTAAGGCACCAAAAGCACCTCGACCACCACGCCAACCAGATATTCGTGATTATCAATTTTACCCTCACGAATTGATCGAAATCTTGGAAAAGGAAGTTTTATCTTTTAGAAAACAAGTTAATTATAAAGTTCCTCTTGACCATAGCATTGAGCATCCAAGACAAGCTCAAAAACGTGAACAAGAAAAAATTGATAATGCAAAGCCACTGACTGATGACGAATTAGGTAAGATTCTTATGTTTTCAGAAATTTTTGTATAATATACAATCATTGCATTACTTGTATCATTACAATGATATCAATACATATTATTTTGTTTTTTAATCTAGAATTCCAAAATGTAAAAATCAAAAAAGTTTCCTCTTGTATTTTTTTGATATTTCAAAAACCATTTTTCAAACACTTCTAAAAACTTATACCAGTTAGGGGCACATTGGCCACCCCAAACATACGGAGGTCAGGATGTACCAGCTAGGTAGCGAGGACTGTATAATTTAAATTCACAAATTTTATGAAATTTTTGCATTTTTCATGATGTATTTTTGATGATGTATTTTTGTGTTGATTCATCATAATATATTTTTAAATCTTCAACTGAAATTAAAACTTTAGTTTATTATAATAATAAATATATTTATAATTATTTTTTAAATTCTATTTATACAAGATTTTTGATAAAATTCATATTTAAAAAAAAATTTATGCAATTTTTCATTTTGAAAAAAAGTTGACGTTGTATTTTTCTGTTGATTCATCATAATATTTTTTATAGCAAATCGTGACCAAATGCTGAACGAAGGTTTCAGTAATTGGGGAAAACGAGATTACAATGCTTTTGTAAAAGCCAGTGAAAAATTCGGAAGAGGCGATGTGAAAATGATCTCCACAGAAATTGACGGAAAAACTTACGACGAAGTTCTTGCATATCACGAAGTAATTAAAACATGTCTTTTATTATATAAAAATTAAACTCGATTTTTAGGTATTTTGGGATAGATATGCCGAGATTCAAGATCATGAGCGAGTTATCGGCATGATCAAAAAGGGAGAGGAACGTATTGAAAAGAGAATACGAATGAAACAAGCTCTAACTACTAAAGTTGGAAATTATAAAAATCCAGAAATTCAACTTCGTGTCCCATACGGTAAGAAATTGGTAAAAAAATGCTTGCTTTTAAATAGCCAACCAAAAATAGGGAGTTATATTACAAGGGATAGATTATAGGTATCAAACTACAAACTTAAGTTTTCATTCATTAGTTTCGTAAATTCTTGTATTTTGGTTTTACTTGAAAATATTGAAAAAACGGCCGTTCATCTTATTTTATAGGCAAGGACAAGTCAAACCGAAAAAATTACACCGAGGAAGAAGACCGATTTTTAATCTGTAAACTCAACGAACTCGGCATGGACAATGAAAATGCTTACGATCAAATGAAGGTAGAAATCAGAAACCATCCTAGATTCCGATTCGATTGGTTTTTCCGATCCCGTACAGCGACTGAGCTACAGGTAAAAATTTGTGTAAAATTCAGAAAAACTACTTCTTTATGTTTTGCATCGTTTTTTTAATTAAAAATTGCATGAAACGCAATAAAAATTTCTACCAAATTTTTCGGAAAATTTATCATAAATATTTTTAAAATAAAAAAGGGAATGCGAAACATACCACCGCCTGTATTTTGTGATCGTGAGAGTTACCATATAAATTCAGAGGCGCTGTACGCAGCTTATAAATGCTGTTGAACGAGAAATTAATGGACCTGGACCAGATGATGATTCTAAAAAACGAAAGCGAACTAATAATGAAAACTCCAAAAATCAACCTGCAAAAAAACGGACCAGTGCCATCAAATAGAAAAAATTCACTTTTACAACACCCTCTTATGAAAATAATTAGGCAGAAATTAGAAAAAACAAATTATATGGTCATTTTTTCGTATGTCCTAAAATTTATGCGGCGGTTAATTTATCTGACACTCTTTAATGAACAAAAATGCATTTTGCACGAAATGGTTTACCTCAAGCTAAATGGCTTAATTTGAAGTTTTTAGCGGTCAAAAATACCGTTTCTACCACCAAATTTAGTAGACAAAAAAATTTCGTGAAAAATAACTTCCCACCGCCTAAAATTTTAAATTAGAATAAATTTTTACTGCCGGATGTATTGAAAATTTAGAAATGACAACAAATAACGTTCATGCATGATTATTATTATTAACGTTCAAGAATGATTATTTTTACAAAATAGAACGTTTGAAGGCGGCGGTTTCTTTATCATGGAATTTTGAAAATTAAAACAAAAATCATGCTAAAGATACCGTCCCTCATTTTAAATGTCAAATGATTAATTTTATACATACATTGTATAACATGTTAAACTCATCAGACAATAATCTGTAAAAACAATATTGAATAATTTCTGATATTTGAAATCCATGCCATGTTTTATGGTCATAAGTAAAAGATGACAAGACCCCTTTTGTCAAGTTATCATAACTTTCAGTCAATCTGAGAATGAATATAATTTTATAGATATGTAATTTCACTGCCTTTGTAACACCTACACATGTCCGTAAAATCATGAACTCATCATAAACCAATTACGAACTATTTGATAAATTTTCAAGTTTTAATTTATTTTTATTTTTCTAGAATGGGTGAGAAATTTGTGATAGACGAGAGAAATACAAAAGTCGAATTTATTGGCAGGAAAGAGCCAACTCAGGTATGAATCATACCGTATGATAGATAAAGACCATTAAATATTTTAAGTACAACATTTTTGACCGACTTTTTTCTCGTATATTTTGCTATACTCATATGAAAATGCGTTGGTGCGAAAAATCTACCAATGTAAATAAAAAAACGTGAGCAGTAAAAATATCAAGCCTAAAAAGTACAAGCTTTGGATTAATTTGTATATAAACTTGAGTTTGAACTATAGTCTATAGATAACAAAGCAGAAGAAAAATATTGAATTTTTCAATTGTTACTTTAATTTTTTTAAGTTCGGCTGATTTCCGTCTACGCACTTTCCATAGCAAAAAAAGGCAATTTTAAAAAAAGTCGACCATAAATGTTTGCAATGTTGCCATCTAAAAAAATAAGACCATAGTACCAACATTTATCGAAAATTTCAGGTTTTTCACACTTGCGAAAAATGCCGTCTGCCGATAAATTTCTATGGTCGGATGATCCCCTGTAAGGTAATTAGCAAATTATCATTTGAAAAAAAAGTTGAGACACAAATGACGCGTACCCGTCGTGACGCATATGACCGTATTTAATCAGAAGAAGCAAAAAACATTTTGTTGCACATTATTGTACATTATTTCATCAGAAATAATTTTTTTTAAAACCGAGGTTAGGTTTGAAAAGGGATTCTAAACAACTGAATGCCTGATATATACAATTTTATGATTAAAAGGAATAAACAATTTTTAAGCTCAGTTTTCCGATGTTTTCACCAATATTTTGTAAACCGGTTGGGGTCAAAAATCGAGAAAATACCGGCTGAAATTCCGATGGCTAATAAATACTTCGTATAGTTTATTCGGTACGTAAAACGACTCCTTCAACTTGTTTCGTAATTTGAACCGCTGGGTGTCTTACAGATTAAAATACAATTTTTTCCTTTCCTATAAATTTTATTTTAATGTTTTTATTAGCACGTTTTTTGCTTCGTTTGCGCTTGTCAATCAAGAGAAACTGACCAATCATGTGCCCGATGTGGAGATGCGGTTCAAAGAATCGAAAAATGTCCACGAGGGGCAGTATTTGTTTGTCGTATTCCAAGTTGCAGGAGAACTTATTTATCACAAAGAGATTTAACCGCACATATCAGACATAGACACAAACAAGCAGAACAACAAGCACAAGGATTACAAATTATTATTACACAAGCGCAAGCACCTCCATCTCATGCTCCCCCGGTAAATATACATTTTTTGTCAGTCTTTCTCCTATCTTTTGGTGAACCTTTTTGAGCGGTGAGAAAAATCTCGTTTTTTTGTATTAAATAACTTAAACAGTACTTTGAACCTATATACTATACTGTATAGTCTATACTGTATAGACTATACAGTATAGTATAACACAATTTAAATACAGCCATCAGTTTTACATCATTTTTTTCAACTTGTTAATGAAGTTTGATTTGTTTTTTAATCCAGAATTATAAAGTGGAATGTTTGTGAACGAAGTTTTCAACTTGTACTCTTTTTGATATTTAAAAAACCATACTAGTTCGACGAAATCTATAAATAGATATAAAAGTAAGTTTTTTAAATATAAAAATAATGTTTTTCAGCTTAAATGCTCTTTATCGCCACCAGGAGGGTGGAAGTTTCAAAGCTTTTAAAAGTTTGAGTTCAATACCTTCAATATTTCTAGAATCTCTATTTGTAGAAATATCCCTGACTTTACATAGTAGGTGGTTTTTTTATATGAGCTACTGAAGGAATACGGCGTTCTCTTGTTTGTAAACCCCAGGAAACCATATATTGGCAGATAAAGAATAACATTTCGCGTGTTTTTTTGATTTGTTTTGTGGATTTCAGGCCGGATTATAGGAGATTGGAAGGATTTAGTTTGTGAAAACTTTTTCCAATCGAACACAATTCAGTCTGTGAACTAATACAGGCAAAGGGAGTTCGAATCTGATATCAGATTTCATCGGTGACGTCAGTATGAGCGCATGATCACTGACCGAGCCCTATGTTCTTGTCGTGGTTTTCATATTATCATCATACGAATTCTCCAAATTTACCCAAAATGGCTTATAAATAGGGTGCGCAGCGGAAACCCTACAGACTGAACTAAAACTCCTGATAATATTTTATTTCTATCACGAGGGTAATCGCCACCGAAAAAGACGATTCCGAGCAAAGAATTTTATTTTCGGCATCTAGTGGTCAAAAGTGAGTTTCAAAAACCCTCATTTTCAGCACTAATTTCGTTTTTGAGCATAATCAGCTCATTTTTTAGTTTCTTCTTGCAAGGATCGTATCTCACATAAAATTTGCTATTTTCTGAAAAAAAAAAATTTTTGAAAAATAAAATTTTCGAAGAAATTTTGGTCATTTTGACAAAAAAAATGCGTAGGCGGAACACTTTATAAGCTGAATATCATTTGGCAATACTTATGAATACTTAATTTTTATTTTTTCATTTTATGCAGAATTCACAAAGCTTTCAAGTGCGGCATAGTGAGAACCATGCGGAAAGCTGCGGACAAAATTGCAAATGCCGATTTAATAATTTGACCCTCAATTTCCCTGGCCAAAATGCCAAAAAACTGAAAAAAATATTTCATTTTATTACGTCGTAGTTTTCTGTCCAAATATTTTTTTCCGTTTTGGTGTGAAATTATTTTAATTTAAAAATTAGAATTTGACCGCTGCGCACCCTACTTATAAATTATAATGTTGTTATAAGTGAATTCTGGATTCAAACTCCCGTGTCAAATTAACCCTAAGTCCGCGTTTTTATAAAGTTCTAAGTTGTAAATGGTTTCTATGACGTCATCCAATGTGTCCCTAGAATGACTTACAATGACGTCATTGATAAAATCTGATATCAGATTCAAACTCCTGATGTCCCTATTAGCCTACAGACCGATTTGGGCCCGATTGGAACAAATTTTCCTAAAAAATCCTGCTATTATCCGCAATCCGGCCTGAAATTCAAAAAACTAAATCCTAGAAAACACGTGGAATTTAATTCTTTATTTGCCAATGTTTGATTTCATGGTTTTCCAAATACGAGAAAGCTGTAATCTTTCAGTAGCTCCTATAAAAAAACCCACCATACGAATCTAGCATATGAAAATGTGTATGCGCGAAAATTCTACCGATGTAAAGAAATACTGTGAGCAATAAAAAATATATTTATAAATAATTTTAGCCCGTTGTACACCAAAATCCTCCACCGGTTGTTCATCAACAAAGTGGTCATTATGGTGGTCATGGACAGCAATCATCTGGTTCAATGATGTATCAACATGGCAATCCTCAGGCTGGCGGTGGTGGTGGTTATCACCAGGAAAGTTTTTATAAATTATTTGAAATTTCACGGTATACAAGTCAAACTCAAGTTGTGGTTTCGAAAGAAGTACAATTATGAAGTTTTCAACATTAATATTTTTTGTTACATCAATTACATAAGCTACAGCATCTTCCGAATGAGACGAAAATTAATTGACCAGCAAAAAATTAAAAATCTGTTCTGAGAATGGTCCTCAGACTTCTGGAAGGATCAGCAATCTGTAATTTGACTCCATTGGAGGTGTCAATTTCATCTAAGAATTGTCGTCCATAAGTTGTACTAGGTCATATCGAAGATCATACCAACTAACCAACGAAACCCACTTTCGCGAAAAAATGGTTTCCATAAATGGTCATGGGTTTCCATTACAGGGTGGTGGGTCTTCATTACAGGGTAAGGGGTTTCCATTACAAGGGGTTTCCATAAATGGTTAGTTGGTGTACGTGTCCGTAGAACTAAGACGTCAGAGACCTAAAGAATCGTGTGATTTTATTGGTCAATACACATTGACACTTGTGTATTTACCAATCAAATCACACAATCCTTTAGGTCTCTGACGTCAAAGTTCTACGGGACACGTAGGTATAATCTTCGATATAGTCTATGTGCTAAGAAATTGGCTTCGAATCTGTGCTGTTTTCTCAGAACCGATTTTTTTCAATGTTTCTGGTCAATAACCGGATATCCGGTGAAGATGAAAAAAATAGTTTCGTCGGTGAGACTGTTCTCACACCCTAGAATGCTCTAGGCTAAAATTAATATTTAAAAACTATTCGAAAAATGTGCAAAATTAATAATTTTACTTCACCGGTTTCATAAATTTTTTTAATTAGAAAATTTGACCCGCGGAATGTTGGATTTCAAAAGATCTCAATTTAAATATGTATTCAGGGAGGACCTCCTACCGGTAGAGGTGGTTATGGTCCAACTTCCTCTTATCCTCAAAAGGGTCCACCAAGTGGTTATTCACAGGGCCCTCCTGGTGGTCATGGAGGTGGTCATGGGCAGGGTCCCCCACAGGATCATAGGGGACCCCCGCAAGATAACAGGAAGGGTTTCGCACGTGCGAAGCGGTTTCGCACCGTGGTGAACTAAAAAATTAGGTTTTGAAAATTTGAACTCGAAAAATATTTAAGCTAGAACGTTAATTTTTCTTGTTTCTGGTCCTTAATTACCTGAATTTTTCAAGGGAATTAAAATATGATTGTACGAAGACGAACATGAAAACCTGAAAAATCCCCACAAAATTTTTTTTCGATAGTCTTTTTCTGTCTGCGCTTCGACTTCTTCAAAATATTTTTTTGTGTCCTTTATAACAAAGCTACCTTTGTCTTAAAAGTCTACCCTAGAAGTTTGTATGTTAGTTAAAACCCCTCGTGAAATACTCGAAAATTCCACCGTGCGCAACCCTCATAATAGGGGACCTCCACAAGATAACAGGGGACCTCCACAGGATCACAGAGGCGCTCATGGGGCTCCGTATGGTAATCAAAGACGTCATAATGCAAGCTCTGCCATTAGCGCTGGTCAATGGGGAAATCATAGATAAAATTTTAGTATTATTGTTCTTTCCGGCAAAAATTTTACCGTTGAAAATAGGCTACTGCCCTGGGTACATTATAAAAAACGGTACCTTATGCGTTTCAAGTTCAAAACTTTTGAAACCAACTTTTATATACTGAATCTTTAAATTATGGCCTGTTTTTTAGATATTTCAAAACGGTGGTGTGAAAGATTGGAACTGGCTTATACAATATAATTGCAATTATGAGTCCTTATATGACTTATTATCCCTTACTGCAATGCAGAGCCAGATTTCTGATATTTAACCGTTTTTACGGTAGTGATCTGTTTGTCGAAAACATCTTATATTTACGATTTTTTCGAGAAACAAATAATTTCCGAAAAACCGCTAAAATACACTGACTGTACCCTTATCAGAACACACCCTTATCCGAACGATTTTTGGCCTAGCTGAGGTGTTCGGATAAGGGTACAGTCAGTGTACCGGATATGAAAAAATCCGGCTCTGCAGTGAGTGATGAAAAATCATATAATGACCCACAATTTTAATAAGATCGTATAAGCCAGTTCCGAAATTTCACCCCAGCGTTTTTATATTAAAAAACAGGCCTATACTGTCAAAATCACTCGAAAAAATCGAAACAACTAGCCATTCTACCAGTAAAGTAAACACACCGTTGTCTTCTAGAATGGCTTTTGCATATAACGGTGGCTCCGTACTTGGTATGGCTGGAGACGAATGTGTCTGCATTGCCTCAGATAACCGTTACGGTCAAAATCTTCACACAATTTCAACTGACTTTCCAAAAATTTTCAAAATTACAAATAGAATCTGGCTTGGCCTCAGTGGATTAGCTACAGATATTCAGGAACGAATAGAAAACATTTTTTGTTAATTTCTCGAAAATTTTGTAAAAAGCCAAAAATTTGTTTTAAAAAATATTAGATCAACAGTTTCGGGACCTGATAAAAATTTTCATTCTAAAATTAGACAGTTTTAAACAGAATCAAATACCGATTAAACATGTACGAATTGCGTGAAGGACGTGAAATGAGTCCCGAATGTTTCAAAACAGTAGTTTCGAATTTGCTCTACGAAAGAAGGTATAAAATGAATATCATATATTTCTCATTTTTCAGGTGCGATCGTTTTCGTATTTATTAACAATACTTTACCAAGCAATTTTTCATTTAAAATGAATACAGTAAACTTCAAATATCTTTTTTAGGGGAACCCACCCTTGTCAGCATGATAACTCGAAGGCCACACTTCTGTTAATCCGTTGCCACAAAGAGACCGATTATTATCAAGGAGAAATACATTTCGATTAAAATAGGCGAAAATTGTGCATATGGAGATTCGAACTCCTGGTCAAAAAATCAGTTACCGATTGACATGAATAAAACAAAAAGTTTTCCCATATCACAAATTTATTTTTGTACATGATACAAAAACCGTTTGTTGATGTTTTATGGCCTTCGAGTTATTATGCTGACAAGGGTGGGTTCCCTTAAAAAAGGCTACTTCAAAGTAACTAATAAAATTCAAATCTAGAAAATTATTTTTTTATACAAAATTCAAATTTTACTGTATATACAGTATGTACACTGTATGTTACCTGCAGTTTCTATTATACATATGGACTTTATTTAAAAAAAATGTGTAAAAGTCCATTTTTAGGATTTTTGTCATTTCAAAATAGTTTGAAATACTTTCGAGATTCGGTTTGATCATTTAGATCTGGTCTGTTGTTATACTTATATGATAGGCTTTTGATTGTAGCCCTTCAGTGGTTAACGCAAATTTTTCTGAACTATTTTGAAATGAGTTCTGTAATATTTGTTTTTTTGTATATCGATTACCGGGCCCCTGGTCATTTTTGCCACTTTTTTAGCTTCAATGTTTATATAATTCGGCTTTTGAAAACGACTCATCCAATTAAATTCTTAGATAGCTCAAACTATCTAGTGAATACTAAAATAAAAATTGGTCCGAATTCGGACCATTTTTTTTTTATTTTTTTCTGAGATTACTGAAATTGTTGAATTATCAGTTGTTGTAGTAAAATTGGAAAGAATGGTCTCATTTGGACCATTTTTTTAATTTATTTTTCTCTTAATACTTGTGCTCAGTTTGAGCTATCTAAGAACTCAATCGGATGAGTCGTTTTCAAAAGCCGAATTATATAAAAATGTTGGCTAAAAAAGTGGCACCGTAATTGATATACNTACAAATATTATAATATTTACATTTGTATATAATTCTCATTTTTCTGGTGCGATATACCTTTATGTATATAACTTTATTTTTTTATTCAGATTTGGACCTTATTTTTGTGAACCTTTAATAGTTGCATTACGAGAAGACGGAACAACCTTTTTATGCGGTAAGAAACATATTTTATCATATTGGTAGGCTGTGCACCGGGAACCTTACTGACCAAACTAAAACCGATGATAAACATTATTTTATGTTCTGGGGGTTATCCAGCGAAAATAGGTTTTAGAGTTCTTTAGACAATTGTTTAAGGGGGTAGCAGCGATGTGGCAGACTGGCGTCAATTTAATTTACGAAAATAATTAGTTGGTTTATTGTTTTGTGCTTATTATCGTTAGCTGAACCACAATAAATGTGTATCAGCTCATTAAAATCATTTTTTATCTATTTAAGGAACGATTTGAGTTCAAACTTTTATTTTATAATTCGTAAAATTTTCGAAAAAATTCAAGGCATTATGAAAATTTTAAGCATTTTTCGTCCAAAATTTTTTCTGATTAATTTTATGAAATCTGTGAATAAAAACGAAAAAAATAGCCACTTTAACTTTTTTCATGCATGTCTACATATTTTCTGACTGCTGTTTGAAAAATCATGAAATGTTTTTTTGTCATTTTGTTGTCGACTCTTTAGAAATATTATGAAAATTTTCCGCAAATCAAGTCCAAAAATTTTAATTAGTAGTTTTTTGAAATCTCTGTAAAAAATCAGGCCGAATCACTTGTGAAATTTTCTGGTATCTATTTGGTTTCCGTATTTCAACCGATGCAAGGGTCAAGTGAATATCGTTTCTGAACTTCTGATGAAATTTACAACACTTGCTT
>SCLH01002086.1:0-15537 GCA_004367855.1 Oikopleura vanhoeffeni
TCGAATTGAGGTACAAATGTAAAAAATACAGGGGATATCGTTTTCTGCAAACAAATTCGGCGATATGGCGACAGAAATTAAATTTTGTTCAAAAATGGAAAAAACGTGTGGGCGTTCAAAATGAGTACATAATTTGAATTTTTTTCAATTTTATAAGAAGTTTTACAAAAAAGGTTCAAATGAAGTAAAATACCAAACTGTCTAGAATTGAGTACTCCATCCAAAAATTTTCAAAAAAGTAGATTTGGAAAATTCAATCTTGAAATGTGACGTCATTCATGACGCACTCAGAGTAATTTGTAATAAAAACATCAAACGCCCGCGCGAATTCGGCAATATAGGCACTGGAAAAATTTTAGCTAAAAATAGTAAAATTGCGTAGCGACGATATATTGGCTTCCCGCTTGTAGGTTTCTGGACCTGTTCTTCGAAAAAATCTTTACGATGATGGGTAGCAATTTTGAAAAGACTTGTCGAGTCAGCATTAGGGGGGTGTAAACCCGGCATCCTGGAGTCGATATAACTTACGAAAATAGTAAGTCAGTATATTTTTTCATGCTTATTACAATATGGGTTTTTTTTACTTGCGAAATGAAAATTGTCATTTAGATAATTACGGCCAATAAAAAAATGATAACTAGGTGGATTATATTTGCAACCCCTTGACAATGGTTATAGCTTGGCTTTCAAAATAAAATTCATATAGTTACCATTTGTAATTGTCCCTAATCACCTAAATGACAATTTTCATTTCGCAAGTAAAAAAAAAACACATACTGTATAGTTAGCTGAACCGATTTAAATATGTTTCAGCTTCATAAAATTATTTTTATCCATTTTAGGAAAGATTTGAGTTCGGGTTTTCATCTTTGAAATCGTAAATATTTGAAAAAAAATCGAAGCATTATGAAATTTTTTCCGCATTTTCTGTCCAAATTTTGTTTTGTATTGGTTTTTTGAGACACAATTATATCTAGTTTTTTGCAATTTAAAAATTTAATTTTTAACAACGTTTCGAATATATTTTTTATTCATCTTCAGGTATTAATGAAAAGCAGAACAAAATTTGAGGAAANGGGCGAGTGACTTATCTTTGGGCGCTTAATTTTTGACAATTTAGAAACAGAAAATGCTTCAACAATAATTTTTCGTATACAACACTTTTAGGCTTTTGGTGCAATTTTTAACTCGGTAAGCGTCAAAAGAAAAATAAGCGCACTTTCAGATAAATCATAATAATCATAATTTTTGTTTTCGTTTTTGGCCGCGAATCAATTTTAAAGAAAACCAATTTGCCTTATTTTGTTAGGGTTCTTTGGAGCTCACACGAAAAATTATAAAAACTTGATGAAAATTGAAGGAGTAGGTACAAATGCGTGTTTTATTTTTTAAGAAGCTTTTCTTAAGCGTAGTGTCGGCGTAGTGGGATTGCTATCGATTACTCTTCATTCAATTACCGCCGAAAGGTCTGGTTCTGTTATAACCAAATATGTGTTTGTTAGTTGGCTTGAATGACCTTGGAAGAGGCTTAATCAGGCGAACCATCCTAAGGGGTGGGTGTCGCTGATTTTGACAAGTACGAAGCTATTTTTGAATAAATAGCAGAGTGATATCCAAACTTGGTGGAGCTTGTCAGAACAACTCTATCACGGTGATTGTGATTTAACGTACTTGATACAATCTCTACGGCCGCACTACGCTTTTAAAAAGCGCTCTAAAGCTCATCGCTCATTACGATCTTTCTCACGTGACTTTTCCCGTTTTCATTATTTTTTTTGTCAGGCTCCAAAAAACCTCATGGCATGATCTTTCATTGTCTTCACTCGGAATTCTTTGGCGGATAAAAAACGGAAACAAAAAGTTTAAATTTTTGAATATTGTCAGTTGGAGGCTCAGGCAAAAGCTATCTCTTTACCACGTTTGGTGAGATACAGTGCTTGTCTCATATGATCTGAAAGCACAGACCTTGTTTGACAAACTTAGAGAGTTTTTTATTGAAATGGTGATTTGCGGATCTCTTGGGGTCCATGTTCAACTTTTCATTTTGCAAATTTAGAAACCAAAAAAAATGACTAAATGCTTTCAACATATTTCTTTTTTTCGTAATTCAGAACACATTTAGAAATTTTTGGTGGCTATTTTTAACCCTGGAAGCGTCTTCAAAAGAAAAATTAGCGCTGTTGCATTTACAGCATATTATCATAATTTGTGGATTTTTCGTTTTTGCGGCGCAAAGCAAAATTTCGAGGTAAGCGGCGCTTTTGCATTATGTGTGAGGGCTTCTCTGTGAGCCTGACAAAAATATTGACAATTGAAGGAGGAAAATGCGTATTGAGTGTTTTTTTAGACATGCTTTTTCAAAGGTTGGTGTAGGCGTAGGTGAGATTGTATCAGATTTACTGGTTAAAATCCACCGTAAAGAGTTGTTCTTCAAGATGGCAAAGGTTTTGTTGGGGGATATCAGCTCTTGTAGTTTATCCAAAAAATAGCTGTCGGAAACTGTCAAATCTGGCGGACCACCACACCCTTAAGGGGGTTGTCCTTGCTGGAAGGGCTTTTTCGTAGGCCTTCATAACTTTTTATTTCTTCATAAAATTCTTATAAAAATTTTTCAGGATAGTATTCGTAATCCTCTTGGAAGCACAGTTTACTTCTGACTTTTTCATAGCAAGTTCGCCAAAAAACCCAAAAAACGGTAAAATTGCAGTTAACCGCGAAAAATTTTTTTGAAGCCTTATTTGTTTTTCTGCTTATTGGCAAAACAACGTCATTTCTCGGAATGTAACAAGCCCAAGGGTGTTGAAGCAGATGTTGCAAGCAGTTTTAATTTCGCTGAAATCGACAAAAGTGCGCGATATGAAGTAAGAATTGACAATTCAAATTCACCAAAAATTTGCTGGAAACGGTATAGCACCTTTAGGTCTGATTTTGAACAGAAAAGGTGCTAGAGATAAAAATATTTTGATGAAAGTTAATTTTTTTTTTCTAGAATCCGCTGTGTTCAAAATCGACATATTTGCTAATTCGTTCCCAGGACACGTACCCAAGGATTTTTGGTGGCATATTCAAAATTTCCGATTTCGCGCATGTTTTTTGTCGATTTACAGGCAAATTCACAATGCTTGGAATCATGCTTGCTCACACCCTTGACTTGTTACATTCCGAAAATTGACGTTTGTTTTGAAATAGGCGAAAGAATAACCTTCAAAAAAAATTTTTGTCCATTTTTTTAACTCATTCGGTTGGTTTGAACGATGCTATTTGGTGAAAAGTCAAGTAAATGTGGTCCAGAGATTATGAATCTATTCAATTTACATTTTACTCGGGTCATTGTATCGCCGAAACCATACTGACAGCAATTTGAAGTATTTTTTCGAGAAATCGAGCCAATTTGCAAGAAACGTGAGATTTTATCGAACTCGGGAGCTACGTTTTTGACCAGGTTAGGGGTTTAATCGTTTATAAAAAAAGTTATTCTTGCAAAATGGTGCGTTCTGTTTCCTAAATGTTGGTCTGCGTTTAATTTTTTCTAGTCATTGCGGGTACGGAGAGCACAGGCCTACCCAAAATTAGTCCTGAATTGAAATAAGTTGTGAAAAACGCAACGTATGATTATGGCGTCATTGGTGGTTGAGGAGATTTTGCACCGATGCACCCGGAGCACGTGATAGACCGCATAAGTAGGATCAAGTCGGGAGACTTTCTGGCAAACGAAACTCTCAGTACAGTCTTTAAATGAGGGTTAAAAGTTCTGAAAGATGATTCTGACCCTGAAACATTTTTAAGCCTTCAAGGTTGTCCACAATTTGAGTATGAAATAACAACTGCGCGGCCTTTTTGAAACGCACTTAAAAGGTGAGTTTATGATTGTTTTTTGTTGTTAGCTATACGTATCGCGCGAAAGCTAAAATAATCTGTACTGAGAGGTTTGCGTTTGCAGACAAGTCGCACGGTACTGACCCTAGTTATGCGGACATAAGTTATGACTCATCACTGTGCTTCCAGCTGCAATCGTTGAAATTCCTCACCAACCTTTGGCGTATCTTAGGAGGAATCCTTCGACATCTTGCCAAGTAAAACTGCTACCCAATATTTATTTTAAGATGTCTTTTCGCAACGGATGCGCCAAAAAATATTTTTTTCTGAAACTGTTTTCATTTGTTATAAATTAAGATTTTTCGACCGCGGTCATTCTGATACGTAGTAGGTTTTTCTAAGTTGTCCTCTATATATGGCCTGCCCCTGATGAGATAATGCTCTCTTTTTTTGAGCAATTGATTGATCGAACCTAGGTCTAGGTTTTGTTTCTCGTCTTAATTATGAGAATTATTATTTTTTTATTAATTTAATTAAAGAACTCAAACAGTTTTTCTAATACTTTAATTAATTTTTTTGGAATATTTCATATATTTTTTTTCTGATTTTCAGGAATTAGCCAACTTGCGTCCTCAGCTGGTAAAAATTGCGGTTACACTTTTGCCATTCGGAATTTGCATCGTCAAAGCTTTGCAAACAGATTCAGTGCTTGATCGCTTTTGTAAATTCACCATTCTTTGATTTTCATTTGTTTGTTTTTATCATTCAGTCACTTATCCAATTTGTTCCGAAAGTGTTAAGTCCCTTGCGTTTTTCGATTATCCGATAAATTTTTTGATTTGGAAGTGAAAAAACACAGAGACTTACTCGAATTTTAATAAAGTTTGTTCAAGTCTGATTACTCGAGATTCGTGGTACTAGGCTTTCGCTCCTAGCTTATGTCAGCAATAGCCACCTTCTAGCTTTGCCCTCCTTTTGGGGTCTATTTCAAAGGATATATGTATCAAGGATAACTGTATTTGTTCACTTTTGCGTTTTGCTTTTACCGCTAAAACTATGCCTGCTTTATAATTGATTTTAATATTTAAGATTTGCGGATAGCCTTCGTCATAGTTATTTATAATAGACTTATCGCGCAATGCGTCTCAGGATAATTATATTGGTTTGCCATCTTGCACTCACGACTTAATTTTCGAAATTTAGGTGAGTTTGATTTGACGAAATTGCGAGTTTAAAGATTCAAAGTCAATATTCGTCATCAGTTTTCGCACAAAAAATGCTGATTTCTTCACTCTCTGCCGCCCGTACGGCTCTGGTAGAACAGATCGCTTCAAAGCATGTTTCACGACTATTTTTACATTAATAAGATTCATCGTCGACTAAGTGACCGATCCAATTTCTGCATTTCTGGCGTTATTTTTTGTGAGTTCAGTTGTTATATAACAGTACTGATTCTTGTAAAAACATCTGGTATCTTTTAACCATAAGGTCTCGATCAAAAGCTAATAAGATATTCAACACTGAAAAGTATTTTTAATTTTGTTTCTAGCATAAGAACTGTTTTGATGAGTAAACATGTTTATCAACATTAACGGTCATGATTCTTTTTTTTTGAATTGAAACCTTTTTTTGCAGACCCGAGGTTCGAATGGTCGCTTGAGGAATATCTGTCATTCTCGTTTAAAAAATGAACGTGATGCGTATTTTGATTAAGTCGTTTATTTATTTTAATGAGTTTAAAACTGAAAAGTGAGTTAGAGTTGATCGGCTCAACTTCGACTTTGTATATCTCCTATTACACTTTTGTATATCCCGCCATACGACTTTAAAACCACACGTTTCCCTACATGGGCCGGATATTAGAGAAAACTGTGAATGGGGATATTCTGACTTAAAATCTGAAATTCTGCCTAAGATGAAAATATACAGTTTTTTCTTAGTTGATATTCCTACAACATTCTGACTAAATAAAAGGTACTCAATTTTACAGTTTATAAACCCAACGCAAGTGCTTTGAGAAATAATTTTCTAAACTATGTTCAATTTATGTTTATTAAAGTTTTTTCAGACGCGCGCGCTCATTGATCTGAATTTGATAAGGCTTGATTGAAGATTGCCTGTTTTGGCCAGTTGATATCGTACGTGTCCACTTCCCCCGTTTGCTGTCTATCTGGTCAAAAAAGGGTTAATGAAAAAGATCCTGTTATTGCGCGTTTTATCTTTTGACTAGCGGAAGGCATGAATCGTCCATTATTTTATACAATATGGTGATCGTGCATGGTCTCAGGTAATTAATACGGTTTGCAGTTTTATCAAACTGACGAACTTTAATAACTTAACTAATAGGTGAGTTTAGATCTGAACTATTAAAATTGCAATTCAGATTCAAGTCAGAATAATTATAATCAGTTTTCCAGCCAAAGTTACACTGCCATTGTTTTTATCATTCTTTATCTCAGCCCCGTACGACGTTTGTAGGGACGGATCGCTTCAGCATGTTTTTTCGACTATTTACTTACTGAAATAGTCTGGTGATCTATTTGTGTTTTAATTGTGATCTTACTTTGTTTTGTATTGGTTTTTTGAGACACAATTATATCTGTTTTTGCAATTTAAAAAATTATTTTTTACACGTTTCGAATATTTTTTATTCATCTTCAGGTATTAATGAAAGCAGAACAACAATTTGAGGAAAGTTGACACAAAAACCTTATTATAGGCATCCAGATAATATCAAATTTAAAGAAAACTTGTCAACTTCCTCAAATTTTGTTTGCTTTTCATTAATACCTGAAGTGAATAAAAATATTTCGAACGCTTGTCTAAAACTTCAATTTTTTAAATTCAAAAAAACTAGAATAAATTTTGTTTTGTTTTAATACTAAATCTCTGGGTAAAAACCAAAAAAATAGCACTTTAACTTTTGCGTGGATTCCCACATATTTTCTGACCGCTGTTTGAAAATCATAAATTTTATTTTTTTGATGGACTTTTTAAGAAAAATTATGAAATTTCCCCCAAATCAAGTCCAAAATTTTTATTTCGTGGTTTTTTGAACTTCCATAAAACATCATGCAGATCACATATTAATGTTTGGTGATCTATTAATCGCCCGTATGTCAACTAATCGGTAGGTGCGCGCGATTATCATTTTGAAACTGTTGATGAATTTTTAACTATGTTAACTAATTTCTGGTCACGTGATCAACCTAGGGAGCCAAAAAAAATTTCCTTACGTATTATTTTTTTTCCAAGGTTTCACATGCAAAAAAACATTTGTCGCTATTCTTGTCTAGCTGTCGAAATCAAAGTGGGACAGTTTAAAAAAGACTTTGGCTCATTGTGTTCTTTTTTAGTTTTAATCGGAATTAAAAAGTTAGTATTCTAAGTTATACGTTAAGTTAAACGTTATAATGTTCTCATCACGTTGTGATGTTTGAAGTATTATATCTAGTGTCATGACATGTTCATAATCTAGATTTATAAAATGTTAATTCGATAATTCAATAACATGTTCAACTTGCACTTTTTCGGTATTTCAAAAAAAAACCATAATAATTTGAGGTTTTCTATAAGAAGAAATAAAAAAAATACGTTTTTATTTATTTTTGCAATTCTGTCTTTTTGGGTTTTCATTAATATAAGCAGATATTTAAAAAACACCTCCAAAAAATTTGTACCAGTTAGGGAGCGAGGACTGTTTACTAATTAATTGTTTCTTCAACATCAAAGTCTTAAAATAACCACCCAATGATCAGACCCAGAACACGCTCCAGTCGACCAGATTTTATCTGGTGAAGCGGATGCTCGACCATTATTCGAAAAGCTTCAAGATAATCNGGGCGAGTGACTTATCTTTGGGCGCTTAATTTTTGACAATTTAGAAACAGAAAATGCTTCAACAATAATTTTTCGTATACAACACTTTTAGGCTTTTGGTGCAATTTTTAACTCGGTAAGCGTCAAAAGAAAAATAAGCGCACTTTCAGATAAATCATAATAATCATAATTTTTGTTTTCGTTTTTGGCCGCGAATCAATTTTAAAGAAAACCAATTTGCCTTATTTTGTTAGGGTTCTTTGGAGCTCACACGAAAAATTATAAAAACTTGATGAAAATTGAAGGAGTAGGTACAAATGCGTGTTTTATTTTTTAAGAAGCTTTTCTTAAGCGTAGTGTCGGCGTAGTGGGATTGCTATCGATTACTCTTCATTCAATTACCGCCGAAAGGTCTGGTTCTGTTATAACCAAATATGTGTTTGTTAGTTGGCTTGAATGACCTTGGAAGAGGCTTAATCAGGCGAACCATCCTAAGGGGTGGGTGTCGCTGATTTTGACAAGTACGAAGCTATTTTTGAATAAATAGCAGAGTGATATCCAAACTTGGTGGAGCTTGTCAGAACAACTCTATCACGGTGATTGTGATTTAACGTACTTGATACAATCTCTACGGCCGCACTACGCTTTTAAAAAGCGCTCTAAAGCTCATCGCTCATTACGATCTTTCTCACGTGACTTTTCCCGTTTTCATTATTTTTTTTGTCAGGCTCCAAAAAACCTCATGGCATGATCTTTCATTGTCTTCACTCGGAATTCTTTGGCGGATAAAAAACGGAAACAAAAAGTTTAAATTTTTGAATATTGTCAGTTGGAGGCTCAGGCAAAAGCTATCTCTTTACCACGTTTGGTGAGATACAGTGCTTGTCTCATATGATCTGAAAGCACAGACCTTGTTTGACAAACTTAGAGAGTTTTTTATTGAAATGGTGATTTGCGGATCTCTTGGGGTCCATGTTCAACTTTTCATTTTGCAAATTTAGAAACCAAAAAAAATGACTAAATGCTTTCAACATATTTCTTTTTTTCGTAATTCAGAACACATTTAGAAATTTTTGGTGGCTATTTTTAACCCTGGAAGCGTCTTCAAAAGAAAAATTAGCGCTGTTGCATTTACAGCATATTATCATAATTTGTGGATTTTTCGTTTTTGCGGCGCAAAGCAAAATTTCGAGGTAAGCGGCGCTTTTGCATTATGTGTGAGGGCTTCTCTGTGAGCCTGACAAAAATATTGACAATTGAAGGAGGAAAATGCGTATTGAGTGTTTTTTTAGACATGCTTTTTCAAAGGTTGGTGTAGGCGTAGGTGAGATTGTATCAGATTTACTGGTTAAAATCCACCGTAAAGAGTTGTTCTTCAAGATGGCAAAGGTTTTGTTGGGGGATATCAGCTCTTGTAGTTTATCCAAAAAATAGCTGTCGGAAACTGTCAAATCTGGCGGACCACCACACCCTTAAGGGGGTTGTCCTTGCTGGAAGGGCTTTTTCGTAGGCCTTCATAACTTTTTATTTCTTCATAAAATTCTTATAAAAATTTTTCAGGATAGTATTCGTAATCCTCTTGGAAGCACAGTTTACTTCTGACTTTTTCATAGCAAGTTCGCCAAAAAACCCAAAAAACGGTAAAATTGCAGTTAACCGCGAAAAATTTTTTTGAAGCCTTATTTGTTTTTCTGCTTATTGGCAAAACAACGTCATTTCTCGGAATGTAACAAGCCCAAGGGTGTTGAAGCAGATGTTGCAAGCAGTTTTAATTTCGCTGAAATCGACAAAAGTGCGCGATATGAAGTAAGAATTGACAATTCAAATTCACCAAAAATTTGCTGGAAACGGTATAGCACCTTTAGGTCTGATTTTGAACAGAAAAGGTGCTAGAGATAAAAATATTTTGATGAAAGTTAATTTTTTTTTTCTAGAATCCGCTGTGTTCAAAATCGACATATTTGCTAATTCGTTCCCAGGACACGTACCCAAGGATTTTTGGTGGCATATTCAAAATTTCCGATTTCGCGCATGTTTTTTGTCGATTTACAGGCAAATTCACAATGCTTGGAATCATGCTTGCTCACACCCTTGACTTGTTACATTCCGAAAATTGACGTTTGTTTTGAAATAGGCGAAAGAATAACCTTCAAAAAAAATTTTTGTCCATTTTTTTAACTCATTCGGTTGGTTTGAACGATGCTATTTGGTGAAAAGTCAAGTAAATGTGGTCCAGAGATTATGAATCTATTCAATTTACATTTTACTCGGGTCATTGTATCGCCGAAACCATACTGACAGCAATTTGAAGTATTTTTTCGAGAAATCGAGCCAATTTGCAAGAAACGTGAGATTTTATCGAACTCGGGAGCTACGTTTTTGACCAGGTTAGGGGTTTAATCGTTTATAAAAAAAGTTATTCTTGCAAAATGGTGCGTTCTGTTTCCTAAATGTTGGTCTGCGTTTAATTTTTTCTAGTCATTGCGGGTACGGAGAGCACAGGCCTACCCAAAATTAGTCCTGAATTGAAATAAGTTGTGAAAAACGCAACGTATGATTATGGCGTCATTGGTGGTTGAGGAGATTTTGCACCGATGCACCCGGAGCACGTGATAGACCGCATAAGTAGGATCAAGTCGGGAGACTTTCTGGCAAACGAAACTCTCAGTACAGTCTTTAAATGAGGGTTAAAAGTTCTGAAAGATGATTCTGACCCTGAAACATTTTTAAGCCTTCAAGGTTGTCCACAATTTGAGTATGAAATAACAACTGCGCGGCCTTTTTGAAACGCACTTAAAAGGTGAGTTTATGATTGTTTTTTGTTGTTAGCTATACGTATCGCGCGAAAGCTAAAATAATCTGTACTGAGAGGTTTGCGTTTGCAGACAAGTCGCACGGTACTGACCCTAGTTATGCGGACATAAGTTATGACTCATCACTGTGCTTCCAGCTGCAATCGTTGAAATTCCTCACCAACCTTTGGCGTATCTTAGGAGGAATCCTTCGACATCTTGCCAAGTAAAACTGCTACCCAATATTTATTTTAAGATGTCTTTTCGCAACGGATGCGCCAAAAAATATTTTTTTCTGAAACTGTTTTCATTTGTTATAAATTAAGATTTTTCGACCGCGGTCATTCTGATACGTAGTAGGTTTTTCTAAGTTGTCCTCTATATATGGCCTGCCCCTGATGAGATAATGCTCTCTTTTTTTGAGCAATTGATTGATCGAACCTAGGTCTAGGTTTTGTTTCTCGTCTTAATTATGAGAATTATTATTTTTTTATTAATTTAATTAAAGAACTCAAACAGTTTTTCTAATACTTTAATTAATTTTTTTGGAATATTTCATATATTTTTTTTCTGATTTTCAGGAATTAGCCAACTTGCGTCCTCAGCTGGTAAAAATTGCGGTTACACTTTTGCCATTCGGAATTTGCATCGTCAAAGCTTTGCAAACAGATTCAGTGCTTGATCGCTTTTGTAAATTCACCATTCTTTGATTTTCATTTGTTTGTTTTTATCATTCAGTCACTTATCCAATTTGTTCCGAAAGTGTTAAGTCCCTTGCGTTTTTCGATTATCCGATAAATTTTTTGATTTGGAAGTGAAAAAACACAGAGACTTACTCGAATTTTAATAAAGTTTGTTCAAGTCTGATTACTCGAGATTCGTGGTACTAGGCTTTCGCTCCTAGCTTATGTCAGCAATAGCCACCTTCTAGCTTTGCCCTCCTTTTGGGGTCTATTTCAAAGGATATATGTATCAAGGATAACTGTATTTGTTCACTTTTGCGTTTTGCTTTTACCGCTAAAACTATGCCTGCTTTATAATTGATTTTAATATTTAAGATTTGCGGATAGCCTTCGTCATAGTTATTTATAATAGACTTATCGCGCAATGCGTCTCAGGATAATTATATTGGTTTGCCATCTTGCACTCACGACTTAATTTTCGAAATTTAGGTGAGTTTGATTTGACGAAATTGCGAGTTTAAAGATTCAAAGTCAATATTCGTCATCAGTTTTCGCACAAAAAATGCTGATTTCTTCACTCTCTGCCGCCCGTACGGCTCTGGTAGAACAGATCGCTTCAAAGCATGTTTCACGACTATTTTTACATTAATAAGATTCATCGTCGACTAAGTGACCGATCCAATTTCTGCATTTCTGGCGTTATTTTTTGTGAGTTCAGTTGTTATATAACAGTACTGATTCTTGTAAAAACATCTGGTATCTTTTAACCATAAGGTCTCGATCAAAAGCTAATAAGATATTCAACACTGAAAAGTATTTTTAATTTTGTTTCTAGCATAAGAACTGTTTTGATGAGTAAACATGTTTATCAACATTAACGGTCATGATTCTTTTTTTTTGAATTGAAACCTTTTTTTGCAGACCCGAGGTTCGAATGGTCGCTTGAGGAATATCTGTCATTCTCGTTTAAAAAATGAACGTGATGCGTATTTTGATTAAGTCGTTTATTTATTTTAATGAGTTTAAAACTGAAAAGTGAGTTAGAGTTGATCGGCTCAACTTCGACTTTGTATATCTCCTATTACACTTTTGTATATCCCGCCATACGACTTTAAAACCACACGTTTCCCTACATGGGCCGGATATTAGAGAAAACTGTGAATGGGGATATTCTGACTTAAAATCTGAAATTCTGCCTAAGATGAAAATATACAGTTTTTTCTTAGTTGATATTCCTACAACATTCTGACTAAATAAAAGGTACTCAATTTTACAGTTTATAAACCCAACGCAAGTGCTTTGAGAAATAATTTTCTAAACTATGTTCAATTTATGTTTATTAAAGTTTTTTCAGACGCGCGCGCTCATTGATCTGAATTTGATAAGGCTTGATTGAAGATTGCCTGTTTTGGCCAGTTGATATCGTACGTGTCCACTTCCCCCGTTTGCTGTCTATCTGGTCAAAAAAGGGTTAATGAAAAAGATCCTGTTATTGCGCGTTTTATCTTTTGACTAGCGGAAGGCATGAATCGTCCATTATTTTATACAATATGGTGATCGTGCATGGTCTCAGGTAATTAATACGGTTTGCAGTTTTATCAAACTGACGAACTTTAATAACTTAACTAATAGGTGAGTTTAGATCTGAACTATTAAAATTGCAATTCAGATTCAAGTCAGAATAATTATAATCAGTTTTCCAGCCAAAGTTACACTGCCATTGTTTTTATCATTCTTTATCTCAGCCCCGTACGACGTTTGTAGGGACGGATCGCTTCAGCATGTTTTTTCGACTATTTACTTACTGAAATAGTCTGGTGATCTATTTGTGTTTTAATTGTGATCTTACTTTGTTTTGTATTGGTTTTTTGAGACACATTATATCTGGTTTTTGCATTTAAAAATTTATTTTTACACGTTCGAATATTTTTTATTCCATCTTCAGGTATTAATGAGAGCAGACCAATTTGAGGAACAGTTGACCAAAACTTCATTTCATATTATCATTTAAAGAACTTGTCAACTTGCCTCAAATTTTGTTTGCTTTTCATTCAATACCTGAGTGAATAAAAATATTTCGAACGCCTTGTTAAACTTCAATTTTTTAACATTACAAAAAAACTGGATAAATTTGTTATCACTAATCTCTGGGTAAACCAAAAAAATAGTCACTTTACTGTTTGCGTGGCAATTCCCACATTTTTCTACCGCTGTTTGAAAATCATAAATTTTTTTTTTTGTGGACTTTTTAAGAAAAATTAATGAAATTTTCCCCCAAATCAAGTGCCAAAATTTTTTATTTCGTGGTTTTTTCGAACTGTCCATAAAATCATTGCAGATTCACATTTGACATGTTTGGTGTCTATTATATCGCCGATATGTCAACTAATCGGTAGGTGCGCGCGATTTCATTGTTGAAAACTGCTGATGAATTTTAACTTGTTAACTCATTTCTGGTCACGTGATCAACCTAGGGAGCCACAAAAAAATTTCCTTACGTATTATTTTTTTTTCCAAGGTTTTTCACATGCAAAAAAAACATTTTGTCGCTATCTTGTTAGTTCTCCCGTCGAAATCAAGTGGGAACAGTATTAAAAAAGACATTTTGGCTCATTGTGTTCTTTTTTAGTTTTGTAATCGGAACTTAAAAGTTGTATTCTAGTTATCGTTAGTTAAAGTTATATGTTCTCATCACGTTTGTGATGTTTGAAGTATTATTCTAGTGTCATGCTGTCATATCTAGATTTATAAAATGTTAATTCGATACATGTTCACTTGCACTTTTTCGGTATTTCAAAAAACCATATAATTTGAGCGTTTTCTATAAGAAGAAATAACAACAATACGTTTTATTTATTCTTTGCAATTTCTGTCTTTTTGGGTTTTCATTTAATAAAGCCGTATTTAAAAACCCTCAAAATTTGTACCAGTTATGGAGCGGGACTGTTACTAGATTTAATATGTTTCTTCAACACTCAAGTCTTTAAATAACACATGATTCAGACCCAGAACCGTCCTCGACCAGATTTTATCTGGTGAAGCGGATGCTCGACATAGTCGAAGCTTCAGATAACTCGATGAAAGAACAAGAGGCGATTCTGCATCAGAGAGCATTAAGTAAGTTTTTCCACAAAACTACATGTAATTTTCGAAAAAAAACAACAAATGAAATGCAATTTTACTTGTCAATTTTGAAGGAAAATAAAATTTAAGACTGTCAAATGTGTCTATAAGAACTGCGTATACTTGGTTTTACCAAGTATTCTCCAGAATATTTGTAAGAGATTAAGACGAGTTTTTTTTTACAATTTCCAGCTGGAACTCGAAATATGATTTTTTGGTCATTTTCCAGAAAAAATTTCAGAAAAAAAAGTGCTTCGATTTTTTCGAAAGTAGACTCAAAAGAAAGCCAGTGAAACACTGATGAGAAAGTTGGGTTACGTTAAGTCGATATTTTGAAGTGTTAGTGGTCAAATTTGAGCAAACTTTATTTTTTTAAATTTATCTTTTTTAAAAATACTTTGAAAAAATCGAAAAAAATGCGAAAATTTCGAAATTTTTTTTGATTAAATAAAGATCTTAGCGACATTAAACATACTTGAAATTGATACGGGGTGATAATTAAGTGTACTAAGAACCCAACCATAAAAAAAAATTCGAAATTTTCGCATTTTTTTCGATTTTTTCAAAGTATTTTTAAAAAGATGAAGTTAAAAAATAACGTTTGCTCAAATTTGACCACTAACACTTCAAAATATCGACTTGCATTAAACCAACTTTCTCATCAGTGTTTCACTGGCTTTCTTTTGAGCCTACTTTCGAAAAAATCGAAGCACTTTTCTTTTCGGAAATTTTTCGGAAAATGACCAAAAAAAATCATATTTCAAGTTCTAGCTCGAAATTGTAAAAAAGCTCTCTATAATCTCTTTAAAATTTTCTGAGGAATACTTGATAAAAATTTGAGTTATTTTGCAAACATATCCTCGGAGGAGATAGATTTTGAAGTCTGCAATTGTTAAAAATCGTCGGTTATTTGGTATTCTAGAATTGTTCAGTCGCCGGATCGAAAAAAGCTCTCTATTAAAAATTTATATACTACCGTTACGTGATCTGTGGNTTAGTTTTTTTCGAAAAGAGAACTGGCGGGTGTATAAAACACCAACCACGATAGCAGCGCAGCTGTTATAAACAATCTCAGGGGAAAGACTTGGTTTTCAAAAAGTTTAATCAGGTAGAACGCCTGCCCAAAAATGAATAGTTTTAAGGGGGTTTCAGTTGATAGATATTTTTTTTTCATTTGAGGCTAATATTGAAAAAAGTTTGGTGAAAAATTGCAAACGACCGACGAAAAATATTCAGGGATAAACCAGAGCTTATAACATATTTTGGCCATGAACATTTTGCTGCTCCAGGTAGAGCCCACCGGA
>SCLH01002086.1:18343-45380 GCA_004367855.1 Oikopleura vanhoeffeni
TCTTTGCCGTTTTAAAAGAGTCGCGTTTCCTGCAAACAAGCAACGGCCGTTTGTAAAATCCAATATTGTCTTCGCTTCTTCTAGTTCAAGTGAGTTAAAAAAAGAAGTTCATTGCAGAACAACAAACACAAATACTATTTTTAAACTACTTGAACCAATAGACGAAATAAAATGATCGATTTTTCAAACAAACTTGCCTGAAACTCCGAGTTTTTTGTTCTTATTATTGGAAATACTAAGTATTTCTTGCAGTTATTTTTAAGTATTGTGCAAACCTGAGAAAAAAAAACATATTTTTGCCGAATTTTGAAGAAACCTAAACTTCAAGCACCTCGTAATCATAAACTAAACAAGCCACCAAAAATTTCTTCGGATATTTTCCTTTATTTTTAAAAATCCATTCATATCCCCAAGAATAAAAATAAATCTGTAATCACCTCGGTCAATTAAAATGTATTAAAAAAGGAGAAAATCGATTTTTTGTACCGGTACAAATACCAGTACGATCATGCTTCTGGGTACTTTTTTTTGAAAAATTTAGACAAATATCTCCTGGCTTTCAAAATATGAAACTCGAAGAACTGTTATTCAGCTCAACATAGATTCCCTTAACCCCTGTGAGCATATAAAAAAAAGTTCCACCAAGGTACCAGAGCCACAATTGTGGCTCCACTTTGAATGTTGTTCACAGAAAGCTTAAGGTAGTTGGAATTAAGTTGTCTGCATATAGGAAGTTGAAAGGTCATATTTTTGCATTCTACATTTCATATTCTAGAATTTTAATTTTGAGTTCTAGAAAAACTAGTGAGAAAAGCAAGGTGTATCATATCACGTGATACACAGTCACAGTTGTCTCTACAATTTTTATCTCGTCGAAAACAATGCACAAGAAATCTGGCCTACGTCATAGTTTTGTCCGTTGATTTTATCTCATAAATCATTAAAGTAATTTATAAATAAGTCAAAAATTTTGATTGAAAAATCATGATTTTTGATGAAAAATGTTTATTTTTCCCTATAAAAGCAGATAATGGCATTTTTTCTATTATTTTCGAGTAATATG
Source organism: Oikopleura vanhoeffeni (assembly GCA_004367855.1). NCBI lineage: Eukaryota > Metazoa > Chordata > Appendicularia > Copelata > Oikopleuridae > Oikopleura > Oikopleura vanhoeffeni. The sequence continues at coordinate 19,407 of SCLH01002086.1, forward strand.
TGTAATGAAGTACAACTGTGGACAATGTTTGATTGGTTAAATTCACTTTTATAATAACTAAATTTTTTCATGGGATACTTGAAGTTGAAATTTAGATATTTCACTTCCTAAGAAAAATGTCTGCCCCTAGATATCAATAAATTTTTACTTCAACTGTTATGCATGCACAAAACACTTTCCTAAAAACTGGCTAATCTAACATTTGATTTGTATGTCCAGTTCCGAAATAATTTTTACGGAAGTGAAACATAAGCTATCGTTGTACATAGGCTAGAAATCCTGATAAATCAACTCCCCGTAAGCCGGAACAAAACATTCGAGAAAAAATTCAATTATTTCTTGAAACTGAATCTAAATTCTTTATAATGTATTTGAAACAAAAGATTCTTCGATCCAGTTTTTGTCTTTTTTCGATGATTTTTAGGTATGCTGGAGCCACAATTGTGGCTTGTGCTCACAAGGGTTAGGTTTTAGTTTATAATGAAGTAAAATACAAAAAGAAGATTGCTGTAGGTTTCGTTTGAAACCGTTTTGGTCAAATATTTTTCAATCATTTTAAATAACTCGAATTACGCTCTCATTTTTTTCAGTATTTTTCTCCGTCAAAGCTCAAAAATGGTCTTAAGTTCACTGGGTTAACGACATTTTTGGTAAATTCCTATTCACACCAAATTTTTTATCACAAGCAGATTTAGAACTGTTTCTAAATTTTTTTATATTTTCTTATTCTCAAGTTATAAGTTCTATAAATAAGGTAAAATTTGAAATCGAAATTGTTGTAGTTTTCGTTTTAAACCGTTTTGGTCAAATATTTTGTGACCATGTAGAAGAGCTCAAAATTCCGCTCTCATTTTTAGTATTTTTTGTCCGTCAAAGCTAAAAATGGCCTCAAGTTAACCGCTAAAATGACATTTTTTTCAAATTCCTATGTACACAAATTTGTCATCACGAGCAAATTCTAGAAACTGTTTTCTGAATTTTAATATTCTGCTTAATCTCAAGTTATAAGTTCTATAAATAAGGTAAAATTTGAAATCGAAATTGGTGTAGTTTTCGTTTTAAACCGTTTTGGTCAATATTTTGGACCATGTTGAAGAGCTCAAAATCCGCTCTCATTTTTAGTATTTTTTCGTCAAAGCTAAAAAGGGCTCAAGTTAACCGGCTAAAATGACATTTTTGTCAAATTCCTATGTACACCAAATTTGTCATCACGAGTAAATTCTAGAACTGTTTCTGAAATTTTAATATCTTGCTTAATTTTCAATTCTGGTGCTTTTGATATTTTTCAATTGTGTGAAATTATATTCAATTTAATGATTCAGTCAATTATTGTAAGAATTAAATAGATATTGTCTGTTTGATCAGTACTTTTCTTTTAAGTTACCACTCCTGCTGTTTTCGTGTAAACATGTTCGAAGTTATAAAATGAAATTTTTAGTTTTCGGAGTTGAGAACATAGAAGCCCAGCCTATTTTTCTCAGGAACTCACTGCTGCCTTTTTGACCACTTCTGCCTTGAGCAAAATCTTTCGTAAATTACTCAACTGAAATCCTTCGAAAATGATGAAATTTGAAATAAATTTAAAACTTATGTGAAAAAAAAATACCGTTCGGTTATATTTTTCATTGTTTTACCTCGAAAATGGAGATCATCTCTTGTGTTAATAATTACGGTATTATAACTGTTCGAAAGGGATTAGCAGTTTTTTATAATAATATTTATTTAACTTACAGAGCAAAAAAAAATATGAAATTTAGAAATGTATTTGCAAAAATATCAAAAAATATTTGATTTTTTCAAAAAATTTTACAAATTCTAAATTTCAAACAATTTGAAAATTTCAATTTGCACTCAGAATTCAATTACTAATGAATGAGTTTTGGATTCACTCTATAATTAATATTATTAATTGCATGTAATATGGTGATTGAGTAATTTAGTTTTGGGTTTACCTTGGTGTATCGCCAACGTAAGCCTCGAGGCGAAACCACGCGAGGTAGACCCATCCGCGAGTCGCGTCGCTCGAGTCAACTTGCTCAGCTCTGACACGGTCCTACCTCTAACTCACACGATAACAAAAAGGTCTATTTAGGATATGAAAGTTTTTTTTTCTATGAAAAATAGAGAAAAACAGCTTTTTAGGAAATAAAATATTAAAAAAACCTCCTGACTTTGAAAAGAAAAGTAGTCTATAACAACCGAAATTTAATTGAGATTTTCGAAAAATAATAATTTTTTTTTATAAATTACGTGTCAAATGGCACAAACCGGTTTCACAAGCAAGTGTTGTAAATTTTATCAGTAGTTCAGAAAACGATATTCGATTGACCCTTCCATCGGTTGAAATACAGAAATCAAATAGATATCAGAAAATAACACAACTGATTCGGTCTGATTTTTCAAGACGAATTAGATAAAAGCATCAATAAACATTTTTTTGGACTTTATTTGCGAAAAATTTTCATAATATTTCTAAAAAGTCGACAAAAAAAATGACAAATGAACATGTTATGATTTTTTAAACAGCATTCAGAAAATATGTAAACATACATAAAAAGTTAAAGTGTCAATTTTCTTCGTTTTTATTCACAGATGTCTGAGTAAAAAAACCAAACAAATATCGCGGTGAAAATCGTGAAATTTTAATAATGTTTTTGAATTTTTTTTGAAAATTTTACGAATTCAAAAATAAACGTTCGAACTCAAATCTTTCCTTCAATAGATAAAAAATATTTTAATCAGCGATATACTCCGTTTATTCGGGTTAAGCCTAACGATAATAAACACAAAAAAAATAAACCAACTAATTAAATTTTCGTAAGTTAAATTGACGGGTCTGGCAACATCACTGCTACCCCCTTTTTGGGTTGGAAGGTTTATATAATTTTTTTTTCTAAATTTAAGATTATTAATATAAATATGTCGAATGTTACATGTAAGATGAATCTAAAGAATAATCGAAGATGCAACAGAATATTCAAAAACCAAAAATTTCTCGAATACCATCAAGAAAAATCTACGAAGCATAGATTTGGAAGGTAATATATTTATATTTTTAACGAAAAAATTTAGTAAATAGTTTAAGAGGGTATATCTGGTAGATTTGACATATCCTTTTCCGAACAGAACTCCATCTCAAAAAAAAACGCTTACTATCTCTAAAGCGCGTGTTCGAATCCCGCTAATGTTGCCTTAGTGATTATCTTGAATATGATTATAGGCAAGGGTCTTGATAATGGAACCGCTAAATTTTATCGATGTGTTATCACTCAAGCAATCACTAAGACAATCACTTAGACAACATCAGTGGGATTCGAACACGCGCTATAGAGATAGTAAGCGTTTTTTTTTGAGATGGAGTTCCGTTCGGAAAAGGATATTCACGTTGATATATTCTGAAAACTAACAGTTCATGAGAAAAACCGAAAAAATGTTAATTTGTAGATCTATCCTTAATCTTGTGAAAAAAGTACATCACAAATTATTCTTGATCATTACACTAATAGGTACAGTATCGTAACAAGGTGGTATTTTCCAAACTGCAAAATCTATCTCCTCCTAGGGGTTAACTACTAAGTTCGCACGTCCCGCTCTACTCTATATTCTTACCTCACTAGGGGTCCACTACAGGTGTGGTAGGGCTAGAGCTGCAAAATGATTGAGAGGTCAGTACTTTGTAATATACAAGTATGTGTAATATACAGTTTATAATACTCTTTGTTTTAAAATATATATTATGAGATATTTGTAAATAATTTGGTTAAATTGGCGAAAGTTTTTAATATTGGAAATGTATCAAAAGTTAATTTAACATAAAGGAAAGTTCGACCAAAAGATGATCTTCAGGATCAATACAGAATGAAAAATGTTTTAATAAAAATTCAGAATTTCTTTAAAAAAAATATATCATAAGATGGTGGATAATTTATTCACTTGGATTTTATTTTGAAATTTAATGTAAAGTAATTTTTAACATAAAGAAAGTCTACCAAAAGATGATCTCGAAATTTCATTTTGATTTAATTATTTAATAATTAATTAATAATTAAATTCAGCGTTTTTTTGATAACGTAATTTAGGTTTTTAGTTTAAATTCCGAAATAAATGCAAACAATAAATATTCAAAAGTGATTTAGAAATAAAAGAATCGAAAATTATTATTCATTTCGAAAACAAATGAAAAATCTTATTAATTTTAGAAATTAAAATTAATTTTGTAATTATAAATTAATTGTTTAAAATAAAATAATACTAAAGTCAGTTCCCAATTTTTCAGTCTCACAGTTTCTCACCTCTCTCTGGTGGGGAATCGATTAAGTTTATTCTTATTAGAATTACAATCTGCAAATTCAGCAGCTGTGTACAAAAAAAAGAGCTTACCCAATGAACATATTCTCCAACTTAAAATATTCGTCTGCAACTTATAATCGCGGTATCAATGAACTCATTTCAGTCGGGTTATTAGGTTTTTTGTTTTCGCGGAATTAAAGTCAAACATTTTATTTTTTTTGGAAAAAAGCAGTATTTTATACTCCCCAAAACATTTTCAACACTAAAGTCACTGTTTTAAGTGACATTATCATTTATTTGTCGGCCCGTATTTCCTGTGAAATTGCAGCGAAAGTATTTATAATAAAGAATTCATATTAATTTCAGTTGACATATTAAAATAAAGTTGCAGGCAAACATTCTGGTTTTGTCAAAAAAGGTTAATATCCCATCAAACTTGATGATCAAAGATTAAAACAGTACGGTTAAATTAAAATATGTAAAATATCAATAAATTTTAAATTTTCAAAGTATTTTTGTAAATCACCTTAAAATCAGTATTTTTCTGTGCTAAATTTGGCATATCAATCTTAAGGGGGGTACTCAACGGTTTCTGACATTTTTAGATTGGGGTTCAGAACAAAACGAAACAAATTATAGAAATTTCTGAAAAGCCTAAAAGGAGATCTATCTTTTTGCTTCCGATCAAAGTAAAAAACAGAGTTTTTTTAGCACCACAGCACCAAGTGGGAGGAGAGTTCTAGAACACTGATTTTGACTTCAATGTCTTTTCATCTCGAGAACAGCCTAATGGAAATGCTTACACTCTGTAAGAATAACAATGAACTAATAAGTTGACAGTTATCGAAATCATTTAGCGAAAATTTCGATCGGACTGTTGTCTGATAATGAAAAACTGATAATTTCATGACTTATTTTTACAATTTGTAGCTCAGTTTTCTAAAAAAAAAACAACTCGGGTACAATTTTTTTAAATTTGGTATTATTAGCGAGTAACATGTCTTCTCAATTTTCTAGTGCACAACACTTTTTTTTTAAACATCGCTTCCTATTTATAGAAAATTGCAGTTAATCCATCCGGAAGTCAATTTTCATGATTTCTAGAAAAAAAAAATTTTCTCGAAAACACTCGGTACATTTTTTTTTTAAATTTTTATAATAAGTGCAAACATGTCTTCTCAATTTCCAGTGGAAAACTTTTTTAAACATCGCTCCTATTAATAGAAAATTGCATTTTGGTTTCAGCCGGAAGTCAATTTTTGGAGTTTCTAGAAATTTATTTTTTTCATCCGATTGTACCGAAAGTACCCTCAAATTGAAGCTACTGCAAAAACTGAAGTAAAAAGGTGCTACTCACTTTTACTTATTTTTAGAAATTTTTCATTAAAATTGAGGTTTATGTATTTTTTTCTCAAAAAAATACTTAGAAAAAATCTGAAAAAAAAACTCGAAAATTTTGAGAAAAATCTCTAAATTTTTTTTTATGATAAGAGCAGAAATGCATTTTGTGTCCTTCCTGAGGCTATTTGGTGCAGTTTTTATGCCAGAATTAAAAAACCGTTGAGTACCCCCTTAAAGGATAATTTATTTGAATAATTTAATCAATCCTATATTTAATTCATTTATTTTTAAATTTCTTTATATATTTTTTTTTGATCATTACGCGTAAATAAAGTAAAATGTTTATTGTATAATGTATATTGAGAACTACTAGGCTCGTGTTGATTCGCAGTTCTACCACACCTATCACGCCTCTCCCCTCGGTGTGGTAAATAAATAGAGATGAGATGGACGTGCGAAGTTAGAACTCTACCCTCCTAGGATATATTTGCAAAGTTGTTATCAAGTATTCCTAAGAACAATTTCAAAAAAAAATTGATGATTGGGTTCATAGTACACTTAATTATCATCCCGGATCAATTTGGAGTATTTTAATACTTCTAAGGTCTTTATTTAATCAGACAGATATACCCCCCTTAAGGAGGTGACATCGATCCGGCAGATTGGTTCATTTTTTCAGAGTAATATATTAAATAAAAAATATTAAAAATTTTTTTTTACATTAATTAACCCTTGTGAGCATATAAAAAAAGTTCCGTCAACGCACCAGAGTCACAATTGTGGCTCTACTTTGAACGTTGTTTACAGAAAGTTTAAGGTAGTCGGAATTTCAATTTTTTCTACACAAGGAAGTTGAAAGATGATATTTTTGCATCCGACATTTCATATTCTAGAATTTTACTTTTTTTTATTCTAGAAAATATAGTGAGAAAAGCAAGGTACATCATATAACATGATACACTGTCACAGTTGTCTTCAAAAGTTACATTTATGTTTAAAACGATGTACAAGTATCTAGTCTACGTCATAGTTTTGTCCGCTTTTATTTTTATTTTATTCTAACTATTTTAGTAAGAAAAATGAAACCAATTTAGATGCTACAATGATTAAAAAATTCAAGAATTCGTATAACGAACAAGTTGTCAGAGAAGAGAAATTAAGATTAACGGCCCTGAAATTAGAGATTTCGGTGAGTTTTTACTTAAATTTTTTTTTAATATTTGAAACTTATATTTCTTTAGAATGAAAGTGAGAGTCATTTATTAAAAATTCGTTTCTACATTAGTTTACTTAAGGAGGTGATCGTCGTATTTTAATGTAAAAATGGGGTTTTCAATGATCAATTGTAGCAAAAGTACAAATCGTCGGACCAAACATTACCTCTCTCTGATATATTTGAACTAAAATCTTGTCTCTTAACTCGTTCACACCCTTTGACTATCTAAAGGTAAATAAATTTTCGGGAGCCAAAACGGCGCAGAAATAACATCGTCACAGACCTACAATTCAAATATGTTAAAGAGTTTACAATTTATTTCCAAAAAAAATATTGTTGAAAATTTTATACGATGAACCGTTCGAAAGTTATTTGTTCATTATTTTTTTTTTTTAGGATTTTCGTCAAAATTTCTTAAAATTAATTGTGTGAAAACGACACATAATACCAGGTCTCGGCAAGCCAGCAAATTTTTTCTGGCTTGACTTGACTTGGCTTGACGTTACCAAAAATTTTGCCTGGCTTGACTTGACTTTTTGCTGGCTTGACATATTTCAAAAAATATTTTTTGAAAGATATGTGAAAAAAACGACTAAAAATGGGGTAATTTCAAATTGTATTTGAATAAGATGATATGCTGTCAAGCTTGATATATCGTGTTTCATATGAAATGAATAATGAGGTTAAAACAGTGAGACTTTTAAAAACAATTTTATAACTGATTATCTTCTATTTGGCAAAAACATCCCTTTTTTGAATATTCATTATTAAAATAAAATTAGTGCCAAATTTTTCAAAAACGCTTGTTAGACGCTAAATAATCAAATTTTTGTCTAAAAAATCAAAAAATGGAACTTAACCCGTGTGAGCACAGAAAAAAAAGTTCCGCCAAGACACCGAAGTCTTTATAAAGGTTTTTTTTCAAGCGCGTATTACAGAAATCCCAAGGAAGTTGGAGTTTCAATTTTTTTTTGCATAAGGAAGTTCAAACGATATATTTTTGCATCCGACATTTGATATTCTAGAATTTTTAGTTCTAGAAAATCACACGTTAAAAGGAGTAGTGGCTACGCATGATTTCGAATGTTAACCTTTCACATAAATGCTTCATCACTAAATTTTGTAAAAAAAAAATTAGATTATTTTTGTCAAGTACCCTAAATACCCATTTTTTGATTCTCGAAAATTTTCAAAAAATATGTTTTCAAGTCTTATTTGATCCTACGGTTGTATTTCCGGGTGACTCTCAAGCCATTTTATTTTTTCAACCAATCAGCAGAAATTTCAAATTTTTTTTGAAAACATTTATAAAAAAACGAATATCCAGAAAAATTTCCTTTTCTAATGGCTGTCTTTATTTATTTCAATCGCTTGAATTTATGCATATGTGCACTAACGACCTTATATACGTTAACTACATCTATCTGTCTTCGACAATGTCGTCATGCCTTTCTGCGGGTATCTTCTTTGGCGCAGTAGCCGCTCTCTAACTTCATTAGATCTTCTTTAAATATTTCTCGAGTCTTTCGGACCACAGACCATTTTATGGTACCTGCTCACCCGTGTGATCCATGCGTAGTCCTCTGTATACTATGTGGTTGCTTTGGCGATTTCATGTCAACCCAAAAAAGTGATTTGAGTTCGTGTTGTGCGAATAATTGATAATAGTCTTAATTGTACCATTCACTTTACCATCTACTTTTTATCGTATTAATTTGTTCATAAAAAACTCCGGTTGAACAAATAAAAAATTTTAACAATGGTTTTTTGGTCATTTTAAGTCATTTTTGGAAAAAATGTACCAAGATTTTTTTTTCCTCATTCACTTATTTATCGGTCACATGGGTCATTTGAGGCCTTAGGACCGACCGCGGACACTTTAATAGACTTCCAATATTCTAGAAAATTCTTAAGAATTAAGCAAAATTTTGGTTGAAATCCCCAGTTGTTTGGTCAAGTCATAGCCACCGCAATCACTCAACACAACCTGCTTTGATATTAAAGCCAAGTCCATCTGGCTTGCCGAGTCTGCATAAACATGAATCATGCAGAAGCGAAGTTTTTAGGGGGAAGTATTTGAGGATTCTTTTGATATGGAATCAACGGCCTCAGTAGAAATCCTACTATTTGAAAATGCGAAATCTGAGCATTTGACGGTTGAATTCTTATCGTAATCTGCAATTAAATGGCTATTCTATTTCCACCGGTTTGATTGGTGCTAATACTTGCGTTTTTGTATCTTCAACTGTTGGTTTATACTCATGAGGGCCGTTGATCCATATAATCTATTTTTGCAGGTCTATAGAAGAATAATTTTTTTTTTCAAAGTGGTTTTGTATGAAACTCAAATATATGAAAAAACAAAATATTTTTCAAAAAAAATTATTTTTCGAAAGAATTGAACGGCAATTTAACTCCAAATAGAACCAACAAAGACAAATCGATCAAATATAGAACATAAGGTGATACTGATTTTGAGATTCAGCTGATTAGCAATATTTTTTCACATTTTACTGCATAGATTTCGACGCGCGGTGATATGAATAATTGTTTTGTAAGCGATCAAGGTATCATATTTCAAATTTGAGACCAGCTTTCAATAGTTTAAGTATCACTCCTAAATTTATAACTTATATGTCATTGTAAAAATGTGTGGTTTTTAAAGAAATATAAAGTGAGTGAACCTCTCTTTTCTCTCGCAGTTATCTAGTTTACAAACTTTGAAATTTAAAAATGTTACGTGTTGTTCACTTAATTTTATCCTTGATCTCAATCAGTGACAAATAAGTAAATTGATATCTTTCTCAGTTTTCCCGTGATAAGCGCTNTACGCGTAAATAAATGTTATAAATAAATATTGTACATAGAAAAATTCAATCGTATAGTCGTAGCAGAGAACATACATACTGGCCCTACGCGTTGTCGTGCTATTCGGCAGTATGCTACGACCATCATCCTATCACTGCCTCTCCCCTTCGTGTGGTAAATCCAAATCACGAGATGAGACTGACGTGCGAAGATTTAGTAACTTCTGACTCCCTCTAGACTAGGATATATTTGCGCAAGTGTAGGTTATGCAGTACTGTCTCTAATAACAATTTTCATAAACAAAAATAGTTCATGACTTGGTTTCGTATAGTTTATGGAGAGAGAGAAGTTTTTGGGCAAAAAACGCCTTAATATTTTCTCAATTAGAAGAGAATAAAAAAATATATCTACTTATAATACTACATCACATAATTCCGGTATGCAATCTTAGGAGATATTTATATACTTGCTTAAGTGGTATGCTTTAGTTTGTAAAATTGGCAAACAGCCAGAAGAGAACACCATAAGTATTTTGGTATTTTTTTAGTTTGGACTGTTATTTCACGTTGTGATTTTTTGTTTTTTTTCTCATTTAATATGAGCAACAGATTTTCTTTTTTAATTTATGTATTAAGGACAAAATAAATTTTATTAAGACGAAAATTTTAGATTTTTTGCCCACCGGTTTAAACTGGTAATTCACGGTTGAGCTGTTATTTACGGTTTCTCTCAAATAATACAGGTTTAAATTTTTTTTTTTATTTAATTGTTTCGTATTTTTTAAAAAAGAACAAAGAGGTTAGAAGGGTTTTTTTTTTTTTTTTATTTTTTTTTGAATTTTTATTTTTATTTTTTTTTTTTTTTTTTTTTTTTTTTTTTTTTTTTTTTTTAAAAAAAAATTTAAAAATTTTTAAATTTTTTTTTTTTTTTTTTTTTTTTTTAATTTTTTTTTTATTTTTTTTTTTTTTTTTTTTTTTTTATTAAAAATTTTTTTTTTTTTTTAAAAGATTTTTGTTTTTAAAGGAGGTGACATCGATCCGGCAGATTGTTCATTTTTTCAGCACAGTAATATATTAAATAAAAAATATTAAAAATTTTTTTTTTACAATATTAACCCTTGTGAGCATATAAAAAAGCTTCCGTCAACGCACTAGAGTCAACAATTGTGGCTCTACTTGAACGTTTGTTTCAAAACGTTTAAGGTTAGTCGGATTTCAATTTTTTCTACACAAAGGAATCTGAAACGATGATTTTTTTGCATCCCGACATTTCATATTTCTAGAATTTACTTTTTTTTATTCTATGAAATATAGTGAGAAAAGCAAGGTACATCATATTACATGATACACTGTCCACACGTTGTCTTCAAAGAGTTACATTTATGTTTAAAAACGATGTACACGGATCCGATGTTCTACGTGCATTAGTTTTGTCAGCATTTCTATTTTATTTTATTCTAACATTCTTAAGTAAGAAAAATGAAACGAAATTTAATCTACAATGATTAAAAAATTCAAGAATTCGTTAACGAACAAGTTGTTCAGTTTAGAAGAAAATTAGATTATACGGCCCTGAAATTAAGATTTCGGTGAGCTTTTACTTAAATTTTTTTTATATTTGAACTATATTTCTTTAGATGAAATGAGAGTCTTATTAAAAATCGTTTCTACATTCAGGTTTATTAGGAGGTGATCGTGTAATTTTAATGAAAATGGGGTTTTCAAATGATCAATTGTCAGCAAAGTAACAAATCGTCGACCAAACATTACTTCTCCTGAATATATTTGGAACTAAAATCTTGTCTTTAACTCGTTTCACACCCTTTGACTATTAAAGGTAAATAATTTTCGGAGCCAAAACGCGCGCAGAGAATAACTCGTCCACAGACCTACAATTCAAATATGTTAAAGAGTTTACAATTTATTTCAAAAATATTGTTGTTACAAATTTTATAAGCGATGAACGCGTTCGAAAGTTATTTGTTCATTATTTTTTTTTTTTTAGGATTTCGTCAAAATTTCTTAAATTAATTGTGTGAAAACGACACATAATACAGGTCTCGGCAAGCCAGCAAATTTTTCTGGCTTGACTGACTTGGCTTGACGTTACCAAAAAATTTTGCGGGCTTGACCTGACTTTTGCTGGCTTACATATTTTTCAAAAATATTTTTGAAAGATATGCTGAAAAAAACGAGTCTAAAAATGGGTAATTTCAAATTGTATTCTGAATAAAGAGATATGCTGTCAACTTGATATATTCTTTTCATATGAAAAATGAATAATGAGGTTAAAACATGAGACCTTTAAAAACAATTTACTAAACTGATTATCTTCTATTTGGCAAAACATCCCTTTTTTGAATATTCATTATTAAAATAAAATTAGTGCCAAATTTTTCAAAAAACGCTTGTTAGACGCAAATAATCAAATTTATTGTCTTAAAAGATCAAAATGGAACTTAACCGTGTGAGCACAGAAAAAAAGTTCCGCCAGGACACCGAAGTCTTTATAAAGGTTTTTTTCAGCGCGTATTACAGAAATCCCAGGAAAGTTGGAGTTTAATTTTTTTTTTGCATAAGGAAGTTCAAACGCGATATTTTTTGCATCCGACATTGATATTTCTAGAATTTTAAGTTCTAGGAAAATCACTACGTTAAAAGGAGTAGTGGCTACGCATGATTCGAATGTTAACCTTATCACAGTAAATGCTTCATCACTAATTTTGTAAAAAAAAAAAATTAGATTATTTTTGTCAAGTACCCTAATACCCATTTTTGATTCTCGAAAATTTTCAAAAAAATATGTTTCAAGTCTTATTTGATCCTACGGTTGTATTTCCGGGTGATCTAAGCCTTTTATTTTTCAACAATCAGCAGAAATTTCAAATTTTTTTTGAAAACACTTATAAAAACAACGAATATCCAGAAAATTTTCCTTTTCTAATGGCTTGCTTTTTTATTTCAAATGTTGACATTTCCTATAAACTGCTAAATACCTATAGTTACTACTACTGTTTCACAAGTCGATGCTTGCGTATCTTTGAGTACCGCTTAATCATTGATTTTTTAAGATAATCGAGTTTTTCGGACACCTCCATTTTGTGCTACACACGTGATCATGGTCCTTATAAAAATTTGAAATGTCAATCTTTTGAGCAGAATTTCACGTCAACCCAAAAAAGTGAATTAAGCTTTGCAAAATAGATGCACATTTAGCTTTTTTAAATAACTCTCTTTCTCGCAACCACTATTTTATCGTATTAATTGTTTCATAAAAAACTCCGTTGGAACAAATAAAAATCTTTAACAATGCGTTTTTTGGTCATTTTAAGTCATTTTTTGGAAAAATGACCAAGATTTTTTTTTTCTCATTCACTTATTTATCGTCACATGGGTCATTTAAGGCCTTAAGAGGGGTTTCAAAATCGGTCCTGACCGTACCGCGGACACTTTAATAGACTTCCAATATTCACGAAATCTAAGAATTAAGCAAAATTTTGGTTGAAATCCCCAGTTGTTTGGTCAAGTCATAGCCACCGCAATCACTCAACACAACCTGCTTTGATATTAAAGCCAAGTCCATCTGGCTTGCCGAGTCTGCATAAACTGAATCATGAGAAGCAAGTTTTTAGGGAAGTATTTGAGGATCTTTTGATATGGTCAACGGCCTCAGTAGAAAATCCTAACTATTTGAAAAATGCGAAATCTGAGCATTTGATCGGTTGAATTCTTTCGCTAATCTGACAATTAAAATCGGCCTATTCTATTTCCACCGGTTTGATTGGTGCTAATATCTTGCGTTGTTTGTATCATTCAACTGTGGATTTATACTCTTGAGGGCCGTTGATCCATATAATCTAATATTCTGCAGGCTCTATACGAAGAATAATTTTTTTTTCACAAGTGGTTTTTATGAAACTCAAATATATGAAAAACCAAAAATATTTTGCAAAAAAATTATTTTTTGCGAAAGAATTGAACGGCAATTTAAAACTCCAAAGTAGAACCAACAAGGACAAATTCGATCAAATCAGAACATAAGGTGATACGATTTGAGATTCGCTGATTAGCAATATTTTCTTCATCATTTACTGCATGATTTCGACGCGCGGTGATTATGATAAGTTGTTTTGTAAGGCGATTCAAGGTATCATTTTCAAAATTGAGACGAGCTTTCAATAGTTTAACGTATCACTTAAATTTGTAACTTATATGTCATTGTAAAAATCGTGTGGTTTTTAAAAGAAATATAAAGTGAGTGAACCTCTCTTTTCTCTCGCAGTTATCTGAGTTACAACTGGCCATTTAAAAAATGTTACGTGTTGTTTCACTTTATTCCATCCTTGAATCTGCATCAGTGACAAATAAGTTATCGATATCTTTCTCAGTTTTCCGTGTAAGCGCTCAAAGTATTACCTTTAGATAGGTTTTTTGGGTGTGAGGCGAAGTTCTCGTTTCTGGGTGTGAGGAGGTTAAAATAAATCAAAAGTGACGGATGGCTCATCCAATCAGCAACGTGCTTATAAAAATAACAGAATTATTTTTTCAAAATGTATCTCTTCCCTGACTTTTAGAGTACAACAATCATTTATGATTCAAGTTAACCGGATAGAACGTGAGCAAAACATCAAGTTGAGTTTTTTTTTGAAACTCATCACAAAGTACTTTCCTAGCCATCTATAAAAATAAAACGAGTACCAAAAAGCTTGTAATTTTCTATATTTTCATAAAAAAACATAAAAATAAAATTGGTAAAAAAATTGTTTCTAGAGACTCATTTTACGACGACCACCTCCTTAAAAGTGTTTGTATATTATAATCATATTATCGTTTCAGAACAGATTTATGACAACCAAAGAAGCCAGACAAAAAATGATTGAGAATCTCAAAAAAATAAAGATTAAGGATGATATAAGTACAGTCCCTGACCTTTAAAAGTAGTCCCTTTAAAGCACGTTTAATCTCCCTATGACCCCCTTAAAAAGTCAATTAAAATCTAAGAAACATATGTATCAAACGTCCTGACAGTTACTAAAACGTCTTGACAATTAATCAACCGTCCTGACAAAATTTGTCAAATCACAGGTGTGAGAACTTTTGAGCCCATGGTGTATTTATCATCTGATATTTTATCAGTCTCACCGCAATTAAATTCATTTTTTCAATAATTTCAGTGAAATATTTGAAACTAAAAAACATATTTTCTTGTAATTTTCAGCTGAACATTAAGCCTTGAGAAAATCATTGATTATAAATTCACTCTGTCGGATCTTGAAGCAAATCGTCGGCTGATTACAAAACTTGACAAAACCTATAAAAAAGTTGTTTTTCACTAGAAAAAATGCACCGATACTTTAAAGTCACTAGTCTTTTTTTTTCTTATTCATCCTTTCAAGAAAAATAGTGAAAATGTTGAATCTAATGAACCTGATGAATCTGATGAAACGATGATGATCGATATTACAACTATGGAAGAAGAAAAAGAAGAAGAAGAAGAAAAAGAAGTCACCGTAGAAGAAGAAAAAGAAGCTGAAGTCACCGTAGAAGAAGAAAAAGAAGCAGAAGAAGAAAAAGAAGTTCAATCAAGAAATGGAGTGAAAAATACGCACAAATCGTTTGCTAGTTTTATTAGGAGTGGTGGTCGAGGTGATCTTTTTAACCCCTAGACTCATAGAGCCATAAAAGTGGCTTTAATTTTTTTTGAAAGACGGGAAGCGAAACAAAAATACTGGAATTGATAGTATGAACGGTTCAAAAATGAAATAACAGATAAGAGTTAGCAACTTAATTAAGGATTAATTGAAAAGATTTTAAAATTAAGATCAAAAGAAAAGTAGGTAAAATCTTAGTTTGTTTGTGAATGAGCCGTTCGAAATATTTTTTACACTAGCTTTTTTTTTTGGATTTATTGAAATTTTTTCTTTATAGCTTTATCTTTATTTTTATTTTTCAAAAATACAAGGTCTTAATACCGTTTTTAAGGAATTCGCTTTAGATCCTCTTTAAAAAATAATAAGTTTCTACTAAATGTGAACTTTTTTTTATTTCTTTTTTTTTTTGAACAGATAATTGCTATGAATGAGCAAGCGGGCGAATATAAGGCGCAGACATTTTTTAACACTATTCTCATAATCAGAGGTGAGAATTATGTTTCATAGACGAACCGATAAGGTATTTTGAATTTGGGACCAGTTAACGGGAACATAAGTTTAACTTAATTAATTATTTTATGCATCTCTTAAAAAATCGTATGTTTTCTGTAGAAAAACAGTTGGTTAACTTCACATTTTCAAGCGGAAATGTTAATGATTAATTTTTTGATTGTCCTTGACACCTTGATTAAGTTGATATATCTTAGAAGGGTCTTACATTCATCCGAGAAAGTTCGTCAACAACACGGAGATCCAAGCGGAAGATTCGCATGTAATAGAAAAAACTGTAAAAAAATAATGTAAAAATAGAAATACATGTATCATAGTTATTACAGAAACAAAAAAATTTCTTTATACTTATTTAAGGGAGTCGGTGCATTTTTTGCAGATATGGATATCAGGCTTCTTGATGAAAGAGTTTGATTTAGACAATCATATTAGCAACATAGGGAAGTCTACTAATGAAGCATTTGGATATTTTAATTGATAATTATTTGACAACATTTTTAAATAATGGTTAATCGAATTTTTTTTTATCGCATTGATCACGTGAAGATAAATATTTTTTTTTTATTCAATTAGTTATAATTAACCACGTGTTTAACCAAGTGTTGGTATAACATGTGGTTATATTGACCTTGAAACAAACAGTCCAATGACAGTGGGATTAATTCCATGGTAATATTTACTAAGGCCAAGCGTTCAAGTTATGATACGATTCCTTTGCATCAATAATTTTATTGGCAGTGGTCGCAGAGTGAGTAAAAAGTGTAATTTTCCCCCCGTACTATATATATATTAGTTACCGGAATTTTCGAATTTAGCATCATACACAAAAAAGTGAAAAATTCTGATGTCACCTCGAAAATCATTTTTTTATGAAAAAAGCCAAAATTGAATTGTTGGAACGGGTAGTACGCGGTAGTGATCATACAAAAACTTCGGTTACTTTTTTGAAAAATTCAGACAAATATTTGTAAGTGTCCACAATGAACAAAATCATGGAAATTTTATTCAGCTCCTGAGACTTTGGAAAATAAGTCAAGAGAGTTTCATTATGGACAGCCATTTAGGAAAAATACTGGGGGGGAATAAAATTTCATTATATTAGAAGTTTATAAAAATTCATTATGTATTAATTACATAAGTATCCATTATGTACTTCAAGAAGTACTTATTCACTAGACCAAATTATAAAATATCTACCTTCCTCGTAAAGGGATATGATTTTACAATTTTGGTTGAAAAAATTGTAAACTCTTTTTTCAATGGAAGATTTAGCGCTGATGATTCCACGCTAAGGTTTCGTGATCTGAACGATTTGAATTAAAAAATATTATCGAATTTTATTTTTAGACAGTTTTCAAATTGACACTGGTAAAATATTAAGATTTTTCATGAAAATTTACAGGTGGAATAAGGTGAATTAACACAAAAACTATTCTTCCGATAATTCAGTTTCGGAAATAACTGTATCTTTTTTGAAAGAGAATCCACCTTGATTAGCCCACCAATCTTCTTCTCCATTTTTATCTGAATCTTTTGGCATTGCAGACTTTAACTTGATAATATTGGGGTTATTATAGTTCATTCCGCCAGTCACGTGATTCATAAATCGTCCGTTAGACACAACCATACAATCAGTTGTAAATCTACTATCATATTCTTGGCTATAAGGACGCCATTCACAGACAGAAACTTCGTTTAAAATTTCAACATCTGTAATTTGTTGGCAATTTGTGCCTCGTTTTCGAAATCGGATATTTAAGTTATTCTCATGATCAGCGCAACAATTTGACCAACTTTCCCATTGATTCAAACCCTAAAAATACATTTGACTACAGTTTGTCTTGACGATTTTAAATAAGAAATTTTAAAATTCAAAAATGGGTATCGATTATATTTGCCCATCTTGTAAAGATTTTTTTCTGAGTTTTTTTAAGAGAGTGGTCAACTCTGTGAAACCTGATTTATGACATTTCAAATGTATTTTATGGCTCGAACAAATGTTTAATTTGAACAGACCAACTATATCCCTTTATCACTTTTTGGTTAGAATGCGTAGCCACTACTCCTTTTAACGTGTGATTTTAACGTTGTGGCTACGCATTCTAACCAAAAAGTGATAAAGGGATATCGATCTCTCTAGCCTACAAGGCTAATTTAAGATATTTTCAAATTCCTGGGAGTTAAAATTTTTGAAGGAAATTAAATTTGTGTCTGAATTTCTATAGGAACTGTATTAATACATTTTTCGAGCTCAAGTAAAGTTGACTACACCATTTCCGGGATTTCAAAACGGGAGCTAAAGCTGTATGAGTCATACAGTATACGTTATTCTGTATTGACAATATTATGGTCCATAGGAATATATCCTTTTTCCGTTCTCAACTCATCGATTTTGGAACTTTAACTCGTAGAATTGATTTCGGCCATCCAGCTACCATTCACCATTTAATCGCATTTTACGACGCTTAATCATCAAGGATAAGATCAGTTATAAAGTTATCGATGAACTTTAAAACAAAATGATGTTTTGCGTTTTTTTTTTTTAATTTTAACTGTATTACAGTACTTATTTTTTGCAAAATTTCTTCGAATCACCAAATAAAACCTTTCATCGGAATCAGAAAACAATTCTTAGACCTTTTATTCATTACACTAACGCCCAGAAATAATCACGTGACCGTTCATTCAAGAAATAAAGTTGGTCAAAATAGTACTGTGTTTTCAAAAAAAAAGCTTAAATCCATTTTTGAAAAAAATGAAGATGTTTTTTAGAAGTTTTCAAGATTTTTTTTCTATTACACCAAAGTCCAAAAACGATCACGTGACCTTCAAATTAAGAAATAAGGTTCTGGCTCAAGTAAACAAATAGTACTCAAACATTTACGCCAAAGAATGTTGTGGGCTATTAAGGGTAACCGGTTCCCTAATATTGAATTTTCTCGATAAATAAAATTAGCCACAAGAGATAAGGATTATGTCAGATTAGCAGTTTTGTAGACCTAGCTTATTCTTTGCGTACACATGTGTAAAATTCTTTTTCTGCATGAACAAACTCCTTACCATAAACGGACCAAAGAGCCACTAAGCAAACGCAAAATTATTACTCCAGTTTTTATTTGAAAATTACCAAAATTTGAACATAACTGTATAAAATTAAGATAATTTGAAATTTGAGGAGCCTTTTGTCGATAGTGGCTATATATCATTCCGAATATGTAAAAACCGTCAAAAAATAGCGGTTTTTTGGGATTTTTTCATCGGAAAATCTATCTCCTCTAGGTTAAATCTTCAAAATTCACTCAAATTTTTGATAAACGGTAGCTCGAAACAATAAGAAATCTTGAGGAGGTTTTTTCATTGACCCAAACTCAAATATAGATTTTTGAGTCACGGGAAAAATTTTCGAAAAAAAATGTCTTCGATTTTTTCGAAAATAGGCTCCAAAAGAAAGCTGAGAAACACTAAAGAGAAGTTGCTTACGTCAAGCCGATATTTTGAAGTTTTATGGTCAATTGACAAATGTTTTTTTGAACATAATTTGAGAAAAATACTTAGAAAAAATCGAAAAAAGCAAAATTTCGAAAAATTTTTGTTTCATTTGGTTGTTGTTTTATGCGTTAAAAACATAAACAATATTTGGTCAATTTTTAATGACATAATAACTGGCATAAATGTAGGAGCCGGAACCTTAAACACCTTATTTAAGAGTTTTGAACAAAATATTTTTTCCAAAAGGTCAGTATCTTATTTTTCAAGAAATTAAGATTTATTTATGACATTTCAAACTTATTTTGGATTTTTTGTCACTGATTTTTTCAACTTTGGTAATGAGAAACCGTTTAAAACGTTTGAAGTTGACCCTAGAATTTTTCACGTAATTTGAGTACTTTTTCCAAATAACTGTATACTATGGTACTATGTTTTTTCTTTAAGTTTTATGGCATTTAAATTGGCCTCCGGTTCAAATAAAGCATTTCTAGAAGTCCAAACTTCCGGAAAACTGATTACATAAAAATCAGTGAAGATAGCGTATGCGCGCCTCCATGCGTAGGCGCATCTATCCCACTCTCTCTCTATCACGAGAAATAAATATTCCACACCAATTTAAGAGTCATTTCACTAAAGAATTTTGTGAAAACATATAATTATTTTTAAAGTAGTTGATAGCAAATCATTTCAAGTTTACTATGCAGTAGTTTACAATATAAATACACTTTTAAATTCATATTATTATGGCACTTTTGTGTGTCACTGGAGGTCATTTTCGCGATTTTTTTTTTCTCATTCTCATTAAATGCGTTTTTATTCATCGAAAAATAAAAAATTTCATTCTAATTGTTTAGCAAATTGGCTGAATTTCATTTAAATATATGAAAAAATAAATGTTGATAATGAAACTTTGCTCATATGACTCGATTTGAATAATGGTAGCTAGATGGCTGAAATCAAACCTGGGTACAGACTCACTTCTAAAGTCTACGAGTTAAGTGCAAAAAGAATATAGAACTCCAATAAGAGTATGGTGGTTTCTACATTTTCTGCAGTTATCATGTCAAACAATTGCACCAAAACGATTATTTATTTTTTAAAAACACAAAACAACCAAAGTAACAACAAAAAAATTCAAAATTGTTGAGTTTTATAGATTTTATCCGAGTATTATTCTTTTTAGTGGAAAAATATCGTTTGTTTCAATTTGACCATCAAAACGTCCAATAATCGGCTTGACGTAAACAAACTTTTTTCACAGTGTTTTTCTGGCTTTGTCTTTAGCTTACTTTCGAAAGAATTGAAAAAAAAAATTTTTCGGAAATTTTTCACGTGACCTAAAAATTCCTATTTTTTGTTTAAAGTTGAAATTTGATAAAACGGCTCGTCTGAAGTTTCTGTTTGTTTTGCACTAGCTATTGCAAAAATTTGATCGAATTTTAAAATTAAGTCCTGGTAGAGATAGATTTTTTGATGAATAATGTTGAAAAAACGGTGGTTTTTCGCATATTAAAAAAAATATGGGACTTTTTGACAAAAACTCTCCTCATAAGTTTTGTCTACTTATTTTACAGGTTATGTGAAAATTAAGGTTTATTTCAAAATAAAACCAAGGAGGAGATAGCTTTTCCGTTTTTGGCAAGGTGGTCTCGTAACGTTTTTCTATCAAGGACGTGTATTTATTCGAAAACCATTTGAAATTTTTTTTTGTGCAAGTTCAAGGCTCGTTTTACAAATTGGCTATTTCAAATATTATTCTTGAGACTTATTTTATATCCTCTTTTCACACTTTTGTTAATATCCCGGCCCTTATTAGGAAACGTAGTGTGTTTTTAAGCAGTAGGGCCGGGATATTAACAAAAGTGTGAATAGGGGATATCGGGAATATTTCAAATTAGGAACCACCATTCCTTTTAATTGGACGTGACTGCCTTTCTTCCCATGGAATCAAAGTTAGTAATCAAGTTAGTAAACATTCCAGTTATTTTTCCTATTCATTTTTTTTTATATTTTTGCTTTACCCTTTCGCAGATTCTGTCTTCTGATTCTAATGTTTCTGGGCACATAAACATACAAGTTTTAGTTCTTGACTGAGTCCCTACACCACATTGTCCTTCAACTTGGCATTCTGACCAATTACTCCACCGCCCAGCACCAAAAAAAGCTTCGGAAAAGTTGCCGAAAGCCAAAGTTGCAAAAAGCTTCATTTCCCAGATTTTATTTTAACTTATTTATAAAATTAATGTGACAGATTTACTAAAAATTTTGCTTTTTATGAAGATTTATTATTGGCCCAGTGCTACATTTTGCTAATTTGTTAAGAGATTTTCTTCAAAGTTGGCTAACTTGTATTAAAGACAGTCATAAATGTTTAATATACATTTGTCATAATGACCAAATAGTTTAATTTAAAAATGAAACTTAACTTTTCACTTTCATTTCTAATGAAATGATCAAAATTTTATTCATGGATTGGTCATTTAAGAGGTGATATTAATTGATCAAAAAAGTTTTATTCATCAAAAAAAAGATTATTGATGAAAAAATTAATTGATAAAAAGATTATTCAAAATTCTAAAATTTTTGAAATTTTTTTCTTGGTCTCTGAAAAATTGGACTTTTTTCATTATTTCATTTATATCGTATAATTTTAATGCTGAAAAACCTCCCTATAAAAAATTAAAAAAACATAATCAATTATTTTTTTGATCAATAAAACTTTTGATGAATAAATCTTTTTTTGACCAATAAATCTTTTTTTGATAAATTAAACTTTGTTGATCAATTAAGATTTCTGATCAATTCATACCACCTCGTCATTTAGGTATTTGTTCACGTTTTTATGTGCATTTTACGAAAAACCGCAAACGCTAATTTCCATAATTGACAATAATTTATTGTACAGTTCAGCATGTCACCATCAAATACTGAAACAAATATTAAGTACTGCATTTGAATAGGCCGCTGATACAAACCCAAGGGCTTGTATCATATTTAACGTGAGCACATGCAAATTAAAACAATGTGGATTTAGTTTATAAGGTTTATTTCTCTAATTCGGTAAAATTCGAGCTTTCGAAAAAAAATAAGTCATAAGTGACTAATAGGTTATCACCGCTGTATCATTGATTAAATAGACTAAAATAAATTCACTGACAAAAATTTAGCTGATTTTAACATAATAAAGTTGCTCGTTTGAGCGTTTCTAATTTTAAATATGACCAAACAAACATGTTGCAAGAGTAACCTTTTTGAGAATTTATCATTATTTTTCATGATTTCCTAGAACATATCAAAAAATCACCTTCCGTAGTCAAAAAAAGTTTTGTCGGGCCTACCTTACCTTAACGTACAGAATTTCAAATGTTTGTTTGCGATCGTTCCTTTTAAAAAGCAAATTGCTTTACGGGAGTAGCAGCGATGTGGCAGATTGGTACATTTTTCGGAGTGATTTATGAAATAAAAAAATGTGAAAATTTTATTTTTTATCTTCAATAAAAGTGTTCATTCTTGCAAGCGTTTATATTTTCAATTTCTCAACATTCTTAAGTATCTGTGAAACTATCAAATACCACTTTTCATTACAAGTCCATTTCCAACTTGACCCAATGTGGGATTTTTTTGAAAGGCGATATTTATAAACTTCAGACAGGTGTAATGCACTAATTAGTGGGAGAATCATTATCCACCTGAAAAAATTTCTTTAATATGAAAGTTTTTTTTTCCATGAAAAATAGAGAAAAACAGCTTTTTAGGAAAAAAATTGACCTTCAATTGAGTTTAAATAAGAATAATGTTCTGATTTTTAAAAGTAAAGTAGCCTATTACACCCGCAATTTTATGTAGATTTTTTGAAATTTTTTTTATAAATTGCGTTCCAAATGGCAAAAACCGGTGTCACAAGCAACTGTAAATTTTATCAGCAGTTCAGAAACAATATTCGCCTCACCTTTCCATCGATTGAAATGAGGAAATCAAATAAACACTCTAAAATTTCACATGTGATTTGGCTTTATTTTTTAAGGAGATTTCAAAAAACCAACAAAAAAAATTTGTTGACTTGATTTGCGGAAAATTTTCATAATATTTCTAAAAAGCCGACAGCAAAATGACAAATAAACATTTCATGATTTTTCAAACAGCAGTCAGAAAATATGTAAACATGGATGAAAAAAGTTAAATTGGCTATTTTTTTTGATTTTATTCACAGATTTCAAAAAATTAATCAGAAAAAATTTGGACGAAAAATGGTTAAAATTTTCATAATGCTTTGAATTTTTTCGAAAATTTCACGAATTATAAATAAAAGTTTGAACTCAAATCGTTCCTTAAAGGGGTATATCTGTCTGATTAAATGAAGGCCTTAGAGGCATTAAAAATGCTCCAAATTGATACGGGGTGATAATTAAGTGTACTAAGAACCCAATCATCAAAAAAATTTTTTCGAAATTTTCGCATTTTTTCGATTTTTTTCTAGGTATTTTTTAAAAGATGAAGTTTAAAAATAACGTTTGCTCGAATTTGACCACTAAAACTTCAAAATATCGACTTGACGTAAGCCAACTTTCTCATCAGTGTTTCACTGGCTTTCTTTTGAGCCTACTTTCGAAAAAATCGAAGCACTTTTTTTTTCGGAAATTTTTTGGAAAATGACCAAAAAAATCATATTTCGAGTTTNATATGCAGCTTACGGTATGCTGTTTATCCCCTTATCACACTTTTGTGCCAATTCCGGCCTGATTAGCAAACGTAGTATGTTTTTAAGTAGTAGGGCCGGGATTGGCACAAAAGTGTGATAAAGGGATATAATACGCATACAGCTAAGTCAGAGGTTTATGCTTTTTGAGGAATAGGTTGTGAAATGGATCCTTATAATTTGTGTCTCGTTTATTGAGTAAATTAAAAGTTCAGCTATGTTCAAATCGAACTTATCTCATAGACTGTTTTCTGGTCAACTAGGTGGCCTATTTCATTTTATCTTTATTATTTAACTTTAAGTCTAGAACCTATTTATTTTAGGCGAGTCTTCAAGTAATTATACGCAGCTTAGTATTTTTAAGACAATCTTGCTGCGAATCCGCGCCTGCGCGTGGGTGGTTACGTATAGCGGACACAGGTTGAGATAAGACCCTAGCTTAGCGGTAGATAAATTTCAAATTTTCATTAAAAGAGTTTACAACATATATTTTATCACAAAAATATTTTTTAGTTAACTCGCAGAGTCACTTTTAGCCAACTAGTTGCCAGAGTCCGTTTTTTCTTCATTATTTAACTTAAGGGGGTACTCAACGGTTTTTGAGATTTTAGATCGGGGCTGAGAAGTAAACGAAACATGTTATAGAAATTCTTGAAACCCTAAAATGAAGATCTATTCTTCTGCTCCCGACCAAAAGTAAAAAAAATGAACATAACAGCACCAAGTGGAAGTAGAGTTCCAGAACACTGATTTTGACTTCAATGTCTTTTATCTCGGAAACGGCTCAATGGAAATTGATAAAATTTTTAAGAATAACGTTTTCTACAAGGTACTATTATGTCATTAATGACGAAGGAAAAACGGCTCTTTTTAGGTTGTTTACTATCATGTAAAAATTATTTAATTTTTTTTGGGTTTTTTGATCATTTTCGATAAATTAAGAGGAATAACATGGCCATTCTTTTAATAAGAAGGGTTGTGTTTCCACAAGGTTTTACGGTTGGTCGTTTAATGGTTTTTAGAAAATTTTTCGAAATTATTATTATTACGAACATTTTCAAGTTAGATAAATTAAAGGTTGTGTTTTTCAATTATTGGAATTTTTGAACATTCAAATATGTTACTTGAAATCATAAGATCCAGAGCATGCCAACAAAAATATTCAAGTTTGAATGATGATTTCTTGTTGTAAATATTTTTGAAGGAAATTTGAAACTCAGTTGATTCAAGAAAATTTCTCAGGTCACTCAAAGAGTTTCATTCTTCAGGTTTTTAGTCCGAATATTACAGAAAATTAATTTTTTTGACATATTATATTGTACATTTTATTGATTGTTTGTTTCAAGTTTTTTTTAAATTTTTTTTAAATTAAAATGAGTTTAAATTCTCGGACATTTTTTGAAATTAAAAAAGGAGGTTCATTTGTATGCATTTTGTGTGTAAATGTAAAAATTGTCAATCAATTTTTAAGGCATTTTCTTCCAATTTTAGGAAATTAATTTTTTTGAACAATTCCTTGTTAATAATAACGGAGATTTGTTTTCATTAATTAAGATTAAATTTCGATGTGAGGAACGTTTTTTCGTAATTTTTAGTTTTTTCGAAAAGTTTTTGGTTGTTAATATTTTTAAGGGAGATAAAGAAGATAAATACTTTCTTTTGTTTCAAGTTTTTCTGATGTCATTATTTTTTTAAGGGAGGGTGACAATAAAGTACATATTTGAGTTTTGTTTGACAGTTGGTTGCAGTTCCGAGCAGAAAGACTGTGATTCATGAAGAGAAACCAAAAAAATATAAAGCTTTTGTCACACTGTAATTTATACATTTTATCAAATTTTTCTTATTTCAATATTTTTATGGGAGGGTGACAACAGAGAAAATATCTCATTTGGGTTTGTTTTAAGGTTTGGTGCAGTATCAGAAGGAGATCATGATTTTTCAATTATCGGAAAACATGCTCAAATTAAAATTTTT
>SCLH01002086.1:68787-85173 GCA_004367855.1 Oikopleura vanhoeffeni
ATCGCGAATATTTCGGAAATCCCGATGTATTTTTAATTGCATATCTAACTTATTCTGCCGGTTTAACCGAGTATCTCTATTCGGCTGTAAATTGTGTTGCTGATGAAATTACAGTGGGTAGACCAATGGGAACCACACGAGCTTTTGGTCAAAAGTGTGTGGCTCATGCCGCCACGGTGTGCCCGATGGCAATCATTGAGCCCCACTGGTGGCTTGGCAAAAAAAGTGTGCTCATGGTTCTCACTGTTGCCAATTTGGGGTCTCACCCACTGTGTTGTTAAAATTCATAAGGGAATGTGACGTTTTTATGTTACACGAGGACCCCGGTTTTTTTAAAACCTAGGGTACATTTGAAGGGAAAACATCTTAAGAAAACAAAAACTAATATTTGCTTCTTCAGCGCCGTGTTATGAACATTTTATCGCCTGTATGGTTTTATACATACCGTGGGCATTCATTCGAAATTCTTAGAGAGAAGCTACTGAATGGGTAGTAAGAAGAAGTCGCCAGATAAAATTAAGAAAATCGTTCTAGGCTTGTGACGTTTTGAAAATTGTGAATAGATAAATCTTTGGTTGTTAACTAAAATTTTTCGAAATGAAAATACCTCAGAAAGTGACGGGGCGACGTGTTGACGACCTAATAGCGGGGAAGGATGTTGTCTGACATGGAAACGCGAGACCACCACCTAAATCGATGTTTTATTACACTGGAAAAAGCAAAGTTACAAAGAAAAAACAAAGGAATTTATAGCCGGTTTTTAGTATACTGTGGTTTTTGGCCAAGCGCGACACAAGTCTAAGGGGACCAAAGCGGGGCAAAAACGTGACGCATTTTTTCTGAAAAAAATGCCGATTTGAAAGGGTGATGCTGAAGGGCGAGCAAACCGGATTTTTTGAAGTGTGGTCTAAGCCAAAAACGGGGTAAGTTCTTAAGCGGACAAAAACGGGATTTCCACTTTCAAAAAGTGTGCCGCTTTGGCCAAAACCTACAGTAGGGTCAAAAAGGGCCGTTTCGACCTTTCTGAATTTTGGGTCATAATTAGTAACTTTTGCATTTAACGTTGCGCTACCAGAGCCGATATTTTTTGTCGATTCCGTTGGTTACGGACATTTTCCAAAAATTATGGGTTTTTCGCCAGAAACAAAACCATCGAAAATTTAGGGTTTTTATAAATCGAAAAACTGCAGTGAAACACGTGCGTCGAAAAAGTTATTATTGATGCCCCAAATTTCTCAGAAATTATCAAATGCCTTACCCAGTACCAAACTATCTTTATCATGTGACTTAATCTGAAAAAAATCAGGACCTCAGTTAAAAAACAAAATGTAAGTCGATGATGATTTAGCCACTATCTATGCAATCAAAAGCTGTTCGAACTGTTCGAACATTGAAAAAGATGGTCGGAAGTTGAAATGATATAAAACGATTTGCAAAGTTGAAGAAAAATCCCAAAAAGGCGCGTTCAATCGATTTGATTCCCAAGTTTTTAGATGGCGTTATGCTCAATAAAGATATCACTCATCCAAAAATGAAAGACGAATCGAAAACCCAAGATGGCGGCTTACTTGATGTTGCTCCTTAGAATATCAAAGGTTTATAATTAAAACATTGTTTTAGTTTGGGGCGTTCATTTAAATCATTTTTTTACATACAATTATAATTCATGAGTTTGAATCCATGTAAGGCGGGAAGGTTATCGTTTGTTTTCATGAATCAGTATGTTTCGATGAATCATATGGTTGAGCAGATTGACAAACATAATTTATATTGTTAGATGCGCAGGGGGGGAAATTTTTTTATTTTTGAATGAAAAAAAAAATCTTGGGCAGAATTCAAAAGTTTAAAAAATAATAAAATAGACCAAAAAAATGTGGATTTTTACCGGTACTAATTACCGGTTATTGATTTTTAAATTGGGTGAGCTTGGGAAAAATTTATTTTTTCATGTTGTTCCTCAAACTTCTACACATGTAAAAGATGAAAAATTGGACCTGAGGAAAAAAATTCACCAAGCAACATGTAGAAATTGTTCCACTTAACATTTTCCGGCCCAGTTTTTTCTGGAATATTTCGAATTATGTCCTATTTCTTTATATGAAAATATTATAATATACCATTTTTTGAGTAGCGGCCCGAATCATAAAAAAAATTATTTATTGATCCAAATTCAAGTTAGTGACCTTTAAACTTATATATAAACATACCGTATACGGTTAATATTACGGTATATTTATTCCTTTAATTGGTAGGGTGAAGTCCAGACAGAACATGGAATTGTCAAGCGAAACAGACTTTACAACGAATTCTTGAACTTGAAGAACAAACACATCAAAAGATTTGCGATAATATCATCGAATTAGGCCCTAACATTAGTTTCACAGAAAAAAAAGGAATCTCTTGATTGTAGCTCCAACATTTCTTAGCCAAGGTCAGTTTCAATTATCTCATTCTTCTAAAGAATAAATGATAAAGACATATGTAATTGTAGAACAAAATTATATTTTATTAAAAATAAAGACATTATATGAACAACACTTATGTATTAGAATTTGCCTAGAAAAACAGGAAAGGTTTCGTTTTTTTAGAGGGGAAGTTGAGGTTAACTTCAAAGTAAGAATCGCCAAAATGGTTTTGACCAATGAAATTCGTTTATTTTTTTTGTGTTGAAAAAGTTACATGGACGGCTTTTGACTTTTTCATAAACCTTAGAAGTAGTGCTTCATTGTGGGTTACGATTACAGAAGAAGTACACATCAGAAAGGGTGAAAAAAAATATTTTTGTCTTATGTTACTTCAGGAAGGGGGTTCGGAGGCAAAAACTTGGCGGGGGTCTGGTCTCACTTCGAGAAACCGGTATACGGGAAAAAAACCGGTTAAAACAAAATGGCCGGTTTCAGGAGATTTATTAAACATTTGGTAGTCGATTCGTTTTACCCATGGCTTTGAGAATTTTCGGAGCATCGTTCGTGGGGTCAAATTGTGTAATATGACACAACGGGTCAATTCAACAAATGGACTGCCTAGGGGGTCAAATGTACCATTCCAGGGGAGAAGAAGAATTTTCATGCGATTCCAAAAATATCCAAAATTATTGTTTTATCAATGTTAATATACTCTCGTAATGGTCAAAACACCGATGTTATATCGAATTTGAACCTTAAAAAGCTGGTTTATGGGCGGGATTCATTATGGACTGGATATTGATTTCACCACCCTCCATTCGCGGTTCTCAAAAGTTCGCAAGAATATATTCTCGGGGGTCAAATTTTGTATATGACACCAAAAAAAAGTTCAAACTGAATCAAAAATGACTTTGATGGCGGTCAAAATGTGCCCTCCAGGGGTTGATGAGAATTTCATTACGATTCCAAAAATTTAGCAAAATTATTTTGTTTGACCATGTAATTATGGACTCCCTAATTGGTCAAACACGATTTATAGCCATATTGACCTTAAAACGCCGGTATCTTTCGCGGATTCATTTATTGACTTGATATTTGATTTCACCACCATTCGCTCTGCAAAATTTGTCCACAGAATTATGTTTTCGGGTCATATTTTGGTAAATGACACCAAAAAGTCAAATCTATCAAAAATGACTTTTATGAGTTGGTCAGAAATGCAATCCAGGGTGAAGAGAATTTGATAGGCAATTAAACCTAAAAAACATCGGTTTCTAGGATGGATAGTGGGACCACTTAATTAGTTACTTAGGTTATATAACACGATGCACTATAAGCTGCAAAATAAATATTATTAAAAATCCGCGTCCTTTTTAAGCAACTGGCAGTTAAAAAAAGACGTAGTCTAGTAACGGCACTTGAACTCGTTTGCAGTACAGTTAAAGTGTAATTATATTTTAATTTTTCGCGAGAAGACGTACCACTGGAACTTCGTTCTAGAAGTGTTACAACTTTTGACCAAACTTATTGGCATGACGGCATACATGAAAATTAAAAATGTAGGGTAACCGGTTCACCAATTTTTTTTGTAATTTAAGAGCGTTCAGGCGGCGTTTTAAAACTTAGTTTCACATTTTGATAAAGGCTTAAGGTTCGCGTTCCTTAGAAAATCCTGCAGGACACTCTTCTAAAAGTTAGATCGGCAGCAGGTTCAATAACCGCAAGTTAATTGCGATTTAACAGCCTAAGGGGGAAAGCGGCCAGGGTCTGGGACCAGGCCTGTTTTAAGAGGCTTGGACCCAAAAAAGGGACCTGTTAAAACGGGACGGACGATTTTTGAAACACTCCGAAAAAATTATTTTCAAAATTGTCCGTCCTTTTAAAGTGCCTCCTTTTTTGATTTCACCCACATCGGGGGGAGTTTTCAAGGGGCTGCCGTCCTTTTACTTTACACCCCCGTGCTTGTTTAAAAAGAACGGTGGCATCGGTTCTTAGGTCTTGACGGGACGTACCGTTGGATTAAAAACAAGAACATTAACTTTTGGACATTGACATAATATCCTGGCGAATGTTAAAATGTTTTCAATCGGTTATTTGTTAATTCTGCCCCCGACTCCGCTCCAGGGTCCTTTTTAACGCAGCAAAGCCATTCCGGGGGAAAACTGCGCGGGGTCATTGGACCAAACAACGGGTAAGGTTGGGTGAAAAACCCCATTTTTTAGTGGCCTTGTTCGACGGGCTGAAAATTGCAACAATGGCCCTCGGAATTTTTTTTTTTGAAATTAATTTTGTGCACTAAAAATTAAACCCCATGTAAATGAAGTATTCAAGCAAAAAATTGGATGTATGGTCGAGAATTTCCTGCACGATGCGGAAATGGACCAGAGAACGATAAATAAAAACAAGCATATTTGGAATTCGGCAAACAACATTTTCGTGTGTATCGGCTCGCAAGATACCATTCTTTCTGACCCACCAGTCCAAATATAATAAAAATGGATTTTTCTTGTCGCATTTTCTGTATTTAATGGGTGCGAACAAATACGCATACTAAGTTGACGAGCAATTATCAAATGATTATTATATGATGGAAAGAAAGAAGTATATGGGGGTATAGTCCTCAAGGATTCTTCATCGGTGCGAATGTCTATATCAGCTGATATAAGCCCGCTGAAGAAACAGAAATGTACAAATACCTTGTGGCCTGCCTCATATAAGTTAGGTATAGTCTTCTCTGTACCACCCGATCGTTCCTCGGTTCCACGGGTATCTGGACCGGCACCGAAATAACATGGTCCGATGACCAAATGGTTCTATGTTATTATTTACAAGATATATGTGCTCAGTTTTTGGCTATCTAAAGAATATGAGGAGCGATGAGTGGGGCAAAAGGCGGAGCTGCCGGAGGTATTTAAGAAGATGTTTGGCCAAAAGTCTCGAAAAACGACAGGTGGATTGCGTAGGGGGTCGGGGAGTATGAATGTGTAGATGGTTGGTGTGGGGATGGTGTCAGCTTCAATAGGTGATGGGGGGTAATCGTAGCACAAATTGGTTTGTGGCTTTCAGGGAGTGAGTCTATTTTGAACCTGGTGGTCGGTACGAGGGGAGGGAAAGGAGATAAAAGGTATGAAGTTTAATAAGTGGTAAGTGCGAGTCAGCGTAACTGCCGACCCTTGAAGTACAGGGCTGTTTTGTAATGCTGAGTATACGGATTGGTGTTCATAAGATGATATTGAAGTGGCGTAAGAATGTTTCGCATCCCAGGCCTATGTTCTCAATCCGGGTCTCCACATTGAATTACCGCAGTTGTCCACTCTGGACCATTTTTCCCAACTCTACACGATCTGGTTTCGACGAAGTTAGGATGGTAACATCTTTTATCGTAATTATAATTAAATTAAAATTAAAAAAATAAGATATACTATTATATTATAGAGAGTACAGATAATTTGAGTATGCCCCACTTGGGACGACATTATGCACTTGGACCATGACGGGACTTTTGTGACGAATATGCACTTTGGACCAAGCCTCATGGGACCCAAAAAGTTAACATTTAAAAGTCAGTTACAGATGCGGGGCACTTGGTACATATGCACTGGACCAAGCTGGCGGACTTGAGACCAAAAGTTACACTTCTAAGACCCACGTTCAGCGGGCCACTTGGGACAAACATGCCATTGGGACGCAGAGCGACTTATCACTTGGGCCAAGCACGCGGACTTCGGACCAAAGTCACATTGGAGACCAAAATGACTTGGGACTAAATATCACTTGGGACCAAAAGCACTTGGGACCAATATGCACTTGGGACCCATGAACGGACTTCGGGGCACTAATATGCGTTGGACCATATGCCACTTGGTACGATGACGGAATTGGGCCAATATGCACTTGAGACTAGACTTCGGCACCCACTGGCTTGGATTGGCTTGAGTCGAGCCAAGCCAGATATATTTTTGACTCGAGTCAATCCAGAGACCTTGGCTTTTGATAATTCAAGTCAAGTTATTTGTCTAAATATATAGGGAGGGTTGATCATCGATTCAAACAGTTATAAAAGGTGGCCGTTTGAGAGCCAAGTTTTGAAATTCGCAGAATAAGGTAGCCTAAAAAAGCTACCCTAAGATATTATTGTTTACTCAAAGTGGCTACTTCGAAACCAGACAATGTTTCCGTGTCAAAATTAATTGAGGAATTCTAAATCAGAAAAATGTGCAAAATTCTTGAATTTGCTGCCATAAATTTTTTTATACTAAAATAATGGTCGTAAAATTGAATCTAAATTATGAGTTCAGCCTTTGAATGGTGCAAAATTTTTCTCTCTGAAACCAATTTCAATTAACGTTTTCAAAAAGTTATAATTTTGGTCAAAAAGTTGAAACTACAAAATTAAATGAATTTCCAATTTTTGGAAATATAAAAAATTAGAAAAATTCAAGAATTCTAAGCATTTTTCCAACGTTATAAAGTAATAAATGAAAAATGTGAAATCAGAACAGGATTGGTAAATTATGAAATGAAATTTAAATATATGACTGAAATTCCGAACTGCAAAGAATGTGGTTCAAAATAAACCAGCTTTCAAAAATGAAAAAAAAAAATTTTTTAAAAATTTCGAAATTTGTTGCAAACTTAGAAAAAAATTTTGTCGTCAAATGTTAAATCCTCTAATACGAGTCAAATCAAGTTTTAAACGTTCTGTTTTCGACAAAATTTTTTTCAGGTTTGGAATTAAACTTTTCTATTTATTAAGATTTACAAATTTTCTTCTTGATTTCACGTTTTCATTAATTAATTAATTTGATTGAATATTCAAAATTCTAAAAATTTGGAAATTATTCTTAATTTTTGTAATTTTAAATATATTTTTTGAGAACAATTTTAAAACTTCGAAAACAATTTCCAAACAAAATTTTTTGATTTCTTAAAAAATCTTCATTGAAATTTAGTCGATTTTTGTTCTTATTTATTTAAATTTAATTCAATTTTTGATGTTTAAACTTTTTGACTACTTAATCTTTGGAAGTATAAATTTGAAATTTTATCTTAATTGAAAAATATGTCGAATTTCCAAAGCTGAATTCATTATTTTAGTTTAATTGTTTAATGAAATTTGAATTATTATATAAATTTTTAGTGCATTTTATGTGAATATAAGTGCATTTTGGTCCCAAGTGTGATTTCGTCCCAAGTGCATTTTTGTCCCAAGTCCGTCATAGTCCCAAGTTCATATTATTCCCAAGTCCGTCATGGTCCCAAGTGCATATTAGTCTCAAGTCCGTCATGGTCCCAAGTGCATATTGGTCCCAAGTGTGATTTGGTCCCAATTGCATATTAGTCACAAGTCCGTCATTTTGGTCCCAAGTGCATAATCGTCCCAAGTCCGTCATGGTCCCAAGTGCATATTGGTCCGAAGTGCCGCACTGTAACTGACTTTAAAATGTTAACTTTTTGGTTCCAAGTGAGCCTTGGTCCCAAGTGCATATTCGTCCCAAGTCCGTCATGGTCCCAAGTGCATATTGTTCCCAATTGTGATTTGGTCCCAAGTGCATAATCGTCCCAAGTGGGGCCTACTCTATAATTTATACTAATCAATTTAGGTTGGCAGCGATAGGCCAAGATAGTAAAAGGTCAAAAAATAGATAATTTATATCTTTCTCGCAGTAAAATATTTATTCGGAAGAATTTGATTTTGATGGAAATCGAGCGAAATTTAGAACAAAAAAGTTAATATGATTATTTTTTTTTGATGAAAATTTGTCGAGAAAATTGAAAAAACGAATATGTTTCTTGTAAAAATGCAAATTTCAACATATGTTATTCTGAATTTTGTTAAGTAATTTTAAAAAATATTGTTCAAACGCAAAATTTGGTTGCAAACAAGAATATCAGCATTTTTTCAAAACAAAATTCTTCATTATTTAAAAAAAATTAAAATTTTCGATTTTTTGGCTTTTTACTACTTTGGCCTTTTACTGCCAACCTATCAATTTTAAAGGTATCGGCCCTCTGTGGAAATTTATGTATTAACGATCCTCGTCGACAAGTTCGCTTTCTTTCTTCGGTGCCACTTCGGTAACAAAAATTGACTTTATTAAGGTTAAAATATTGCAAAAGTCAAAATTGACCGCCAACACCAGTATCAAACGCAATGACAATTATTTTTGGGGGGTATTCGACCGGAATGTGAATAATAAACATTTCGAAATTGTCACGTCTTTAAAAATTGTAAGGACGAATGTTCCTACTTTTAACAGATATGTTTGATAATGATCGTTTTTAACCAAACAAACCATATTTTCTGCAAATAAGAAAATACCATTGTTTTAAAATAAATAGCTTAAAAATGCACGAAGAACAAGTAGAGTTTAACTAAGGCTCCCGAGTAAAAAATAGATACTTGATGAAACGGTCGGACCGAAACGGTCGGACCGTCAATTGGCTTAATTTTAAATAGTCTAAAAACCAGTTTCTGAGCGCCTGAAACAGCAACACAGAGCGGTCGGAAAAAAAACCTAAAATAGTTGTAGGCGTGGAAAATTTCGGTAATTTTTTTTTCTCCGACCGCTCTGTTTTGCTGTTTCAGGTGCTCAGAAACTGGTTTTTAGACTATTCAAAACTGAGCCAATTGAGAAAATTTTCGCGTGGTGTAGCACTGGAAATGAAGTACACCAGGTACACCAACATACTGACAACAAAGGTTTTGATGATTTCAAAACATCTAGACAATTATTATACGATACATTTATGCAACACCGAAAACAATTAAGTACAATGTATACTGTATCAATGATGCAGTATCATTAATACGATTCCCTGCCCATGCGAATTTGTTTTCAATAATCTGAACACTAATGAACATTTACTGTACTCGTCTCCGTATGAGTTTTGTTTAAAAGAAACCATTTTATTCGTATGGTTGATATTTCAGTTCAAGAAAAGAAAGGTACCTTGGCACGTTTTAAAGTATATTTTCAGGAATACATAAACTTGAAAATGCAAGAAAAAATAATTTCTCAATTTTTTTGAATAAATAAAAATTTTTTGCAAAAATTTTTCCATATCAATAATTTACTCGTGTACGCTGAATATGATACAAAACCGTTTGTTGATATCTCCTTTCGAGTTATTTTGCTGACAAGGGTGGGTTGAACCACTAGGTTCCTTAAAAAAATTACCTTATTGAAACTCCCGCCAAGCGCGTTGTAATTGGTCTGATTTTTTTTGAATAGAAATTTTGAAGATTAAAATTCTGAGACCTAGAAATTCCTTCCTGCAGAAATAAAACAGTGGCCTTCGTACGATTTTCGATGGAGTTGAGGCATACGTATAAGAGTGCAGTGAGTGTCAATGATCTACATATTAATAATCACAGGACGTAAAGACGAAAACAGTACTTGAGTTCATAAGTGAACGCAATCGGTGTGTAAGAGTTAAACTTCTGCATTATAAAGTACACAATCTAGAGTTATAATGTACCTTTGTTATTCAGTGTTTTTGAAAATCACACTTTTACCGGGGTGGTCGTCGCTAAATGAGGCTCGATAAAACAATTTCCCAATTTTTTAATGCTTTTTATGAAAAAATCTACATTAACGAAGATATGGCTAGTCTTTTTCTTTCGATTAGTAGCAAAGAAAGCACTTTATGGTGGAATTCTGAAGAAACGAGAAACAAAGTTTAACAAAACTCTCCCAGGGTATCTGCACGAAGTCTGCCGCTGCAAATTCACGTGAGTTTTGAATTTTCAACGTTCACATCCAGAGAGGAGATATATTTTAATCAATAAATATAAAATAAGCTCAAAATACCGTTTTTGATGATACTTGAGAAATTTTCTAATTGAATAATTTTTAGGAAAACTTTCCAAGATAATTTGCCCATGTTCTGTCTAGTTAATCTGAGCCTGAAATCTTTTTTATACCTTCAAACCTCAGTGAGGAGATACATGTTTAACCCCCTCTACTCACTGAATGATACCCCCTGAACATGAGACCTATTGGCTCGACTTGAAGCCTATCATCCAAAAAATAAAGACTTCATCTAAATTACAGTCATTGTGAAAAGATAGACTTAACTTTATGGATTATAAATTTATTATAATAACCACTTTGAGTACTTAAGGGAGTACCCCACGCGGGTTTATTTCGGCCGCAGACATGTAGAAAGCTAATTTTATCGCATTCTCAATTTTGTTATCCGTTTGCAATCCTAAAAAATAAAAAAAAATTTCGATGTAAAAAAATCCAAACATTTCCTATTTTTTTAAGTATAAATTTCCTTCTATTGTCTGTAACTTTCAAAGTTGAAATCCGTTGACGCTGATTATTGTTGCTGAGTCACTTTGACTAATCTTAAAAAATAAAAAATTTAATTTTCGAAAAAAAAAATTCTGAAATTTTCTAGATTATAAAATCGACGTACCCCACGCGGGTTTTATTTCGGCTCTCAAGACATGGTAGAAAGCTCAATATTTACCGCATACTCATTTGTTATCGTTTCAATCCAAAAAATTAAAAAAAAATTTCGATGTAAAAAATTTCAAAATATTCTATTTTTCTAAGATAAATTTCTTCTATTGTCTGAACTTTTAAAGTGAAATCGTTGAACGCTGATTTTTGTTGCATGAGTTTTACTTTGATTTCAATCTTAAAAAAAGAAATAAAATTTTTTTAATTTTCGGAAAAAAAATCTGAAATTTTCTTAAGATTGATAATCGACGGACCTTATATTTCGAGCTCTCAGACATGTTAGAAGCTAATTTTATCTTATTCTCAATTGTTGTATCGGTTTCATTCCAAAAAAAAAGAAAAAAAATGAAAATTCGATGTAAAAAAATTTCTTATTACTCTAAATTGACTCGTCATTTTCCAGCTTATTTCGACCAGGAATTACGTGTTTTGAGAAAAGACACCGAATACATACTTACGTTAAATTAACTGGCGTTCATAGAAAAATATGAATTTTGTAAAACACAAAAAACAATTAATAATCTTCCCAAAGAAAATAGTTTATCTGTATTTTTAGAGCAAAACTTGACTGCGCATAAAACCATAACTAACAAAGATAGTCAAAATACTGAGCGCATAAAAATCACGAGCTTCGCAATTTTAAGGAAAGTGCTTTTTTCGCGAAAAATTGCTTTACTGTGCTCCAAATGAAATTGAACTAGCGCTCAGGGTACCAAAACACAGCCATTTTGAGGACTTTATCAGTGATGTAGGCAAATTAAAAAGAAAAAATAATATCTGGACGCATAACTTTTTTAATAACAAATTTAGGTATGCTCACAAAAAATCAGAAAATTATGTCAATACATCGCTAAATGAAATATGAACAGATATAAAGTCGAAAAATGACTTTTTGGACTGTAAAAAATACCGGTACGATCATACAAAAACTTTTGTCACTTTCCTGATCCTGACTCGAAATGGTAAAATTAAGTGTAAACAATATGTCGCGCCTTACATTAAAGAAAACATTATATTTTTTTTAAAGAGGTCAAGACGAATCTCAAAAACTGGTAATAAGGACCTTGTTTTTACGAATAAATATGAGGTAAAGCTGATAAAGAAAAATTTCAGAGAAGATCCAAAAAAAAAATAGGATAAAATAATATTCGAACGGCTCATGGAAAATTTTCTATTTTTAAAAAAAATATTTTAAAAATTAATCGCAAACTCTATGAGCGATTTGAAACGTTCAACTTCGTTAAGTTTTGTCCTCTCAGTCGTTTCAAAAAAATGAAAGGCCACTTTTATGCCTATGAGTAAGAGGGTAAAAGAAATTATTCTATAATTTTTATAAGCTCGTTTCTGATTGCCTAGTTTCTTGACCCCTGAAATTTTTCAGGGTGCAAGATTTTTTTCAGATATATCATGAAAATATTGTCATCGAACAATTGGCACTACTCTGGTAATTGACATGAAAACCCCGATTTTATTTGTTAGCGACGACCACCCCTTAAAACTTAATATAATGAATATATTCTTCTTGTAACGCGAACACCAGATGGTTAGAATATTTTTCTCTTGTAAACAATGCGAATCACATTAAATATCGTTATTCCAACCCAAACTCGATCGAAATCTCGCACACACGCTGAACCTAAAACTGACCTTGATGACTACAATTTCAATGTGTACCGTTCCGAGGTATTATCAGTGATATCTACACCCAAAACTTTATAATCAGAATTCCAACTACTCCACGTGTATACACTACTCCACTGCAAAATTCTATCAGAATAATGAAATATAATCTTTCTTCAATATTTTCTCTGTTGATCTCGACGTAATTAAAAATCAAATAATTTTGGATCAGAACAGAAGGACTATTAAGAAAGGAAAATAAGTTAAGAGATCCTGTTTACCTAACAAGGTACTCAAATATTTTTTAAAATACCCATCTTTTTTCCATAAGAACGATATTTTCAGAGAAAATTATTAATTTTTATGTTCCACTTTCTTGAAAATTATACTTCGAAATAGATATGAGAATTTGAGAAAGTCATGAGAGTGGGCAAAAAAGTCAATATAAAAAATCTTTATTTTACAATCTTTAGTTTTCTCCGATGATAAATAATACTGAAAAAGTGTTGATGTTTTGTTGATTTTTCTCTGTTACATCAAAGATACATCAAACGTTCTCAAACGTAGAGTTTTAACGATTTCTGCCATAATAAATCGTATTTTTTTGTTGAGACATACTAGTAATTTTATAGTAATTGCGTCGCAATTTTTGGAGATTGATGCATAATTTTGATTTTCTCAAAAATGTTGATTTATTTTAAATTTAATTGGTGGTTAATTTTACTTTTTCTGGTCCGTGTCTGACAGTCAATGCTACATTAACAATTAATCCAAATTTTTCGGAAGCAATGGTGGATTTCGAATACGATAAGACCTTTTTGAAATCGATGGTCTCAGATTTCTTTATTTTCGGCTCAGTGTGTTCACCGTAGGCGAAAACCAATTTTGAGAAGAAAGTTTTTTTTTAAAATTCACCACAAGGTGGCAGGAGGCGTTCAAAGTTCGAAAAAATGAAAAACTGTGGTGCAAGCTAGCGCCTACGTGGGATTATAATTTGACAAGTTGTTGGTGTTTTCAAAATCCCTGTGAGTTTACCTAGAACTGAATATTTCAAATTTTTGAAATTCGACCCCAGGGTCTCACAACGTGTAAGTTCAAATTCAAGGGTATCAATTTTGGAATTTAAAATGTCTTAATTTGAACCAAAATTTCAAATGATACTCAAAATTGGAAAAACTATCCGCAAGTGACGCATAAGAGCAACGTGGTCTATTTCATTTTAATCATACTATATTAATAGAGTATGATTAAAAATGAAATAAACACTTCGCATCTTGCATCACTTGCGGATAATTTTTCCACAATTTGAGTGTCATTTTCGTTTCAATTTTTTCTTTAAATATAGACATTAAAGACTTTAAAAAATTGATACCCTTAATTTTGAACTTACAGTCCTGTGGAGTGTCCTCGGAGTGACCAAAATTTGGTCACTCCGAGTCCGCACTCGGAGTGACCAATAAAACAATTCCTAGTATTTCCTTGTGGGTTGAAAAAAAGTTCAAAATTTTGGTCCACTCCGAGTGCGCGGTCGGAGTGACCAAAATCTTCTAAAACCTTATGTCATCTTAGAATAGTAAAAAAGTTCAAAATTTTTGGTCACTCCAACACATCGGAAAATATTTATCGAAATTAATTTTCTAGAAATTGAAAATAGTTCAAAACCTGATTGCTAAAAAAACTGTCACGGTCAATAATCTGAAATTTTCAAATCTTTAAAATTTACACTTTGCACAGCTTTTAATAATTATTAAATCCAAATATACGTGTAAACTTGAAAGATTCATCTTTATATAGCTAAATTGCTATCAGTTTGCTCTGCGGATCCGTTTATTTGGACCATAATAATATTCACATCAAATTGCTCATGCGCAAACGCGTTTGAAGAATTTCAAAATGAGGCATTCGAAATACTGGAAGTCGAAACCAGAAAAAAACTTTTCTGCGTTTTTTGGGATATTTACGAAAAAATTACTTTAAAAGTGATGAACGTTTTTTTTGTAAAAGTTTTCGAATAACGCCGATTTGGTGTAACAAACCAGTTTTTTCGCGAATAATGGATCAGGTGAAGGTTTGCAAACAATTCAACGATTTTTAACAATACTTATCTGGAAAACTATCACGCTTCTGGACACACACGCTTTATAATTACAGTGGGTGAGACCAATGGCAACAGGAGCAGACCAATAGGCAACACTTTTTCGCAAATTAGATTTTCAGACTATGGGACCATGAGCAACATTTTTTCGGAAAGCTCGTGTGTTGACCTTAGTCTCATTCCACTGTAGTAGTTCAGTAATGTAAAAACTTAAATTTTTGATTCCGACCTCTAAATCAGAAACTCTAAACAGTGTTTTTAATAAAAGTCTTCCCCGAGGTTTGGTGAAATTGGATAATTTGGTCGCAATTATCAAGGAATGGATCATTTATATTTCATGTACAAAGCTTATTTTGATGACACTAACCTACTTTCCGAAAACTCTTAATATTATTTAAACAACAATCGGTCAACACCATTTCCATCAGAAAGGCATTTCAAACGATTGCTTAACCTCAACCTGCACGAGCGTGTTTCAGAACACAGAGACAAAAATATTTTGGGAAGTGTCATTTTGGCCGGCGGAATATCGAACAGACCCGAAAGGCCGATAGAAGGGGATTTATGTTTTAATTTGATGAAAAATGAGCCCCAAATCGGCGAAGGCCGATAAAAGGAGATTTAATGTTTTTAATTTAAATTTCGCTGAAAAAATGAGCCCAAATCGGTCCGAAGGCCGATAGAAGGGGATTTTATATTTAAAATCTAAATTTGTTGAAAATGAGCCTCAATCGGCCGAAGGCCGACAAAAGGGGATTTTATGTTTTTTGATTTAAATTTGTTGAAAATGAGCCCAAATCGGCCCAAAGGGCGATAAAGAGGGATTTAATGTTTTTAATTTAATTTTGTAGAAAAAATGAGCCCCAAATCGGCCGAAGGCCGATAAAGGGGATTTAATGTTTTTAAATTTAATTTTGCTGAAAAATAAGCCAAATCGGCCGAAGGCCGATAGAAGGGGATTTTATATTTAAAATCTTAAATTTGTTGAAAAATGAGCCTCAAATCGGCCAA
Source organism: Oikopleura vanhoeffeni (assembly GCA_004367855.1). Lineage (NCBI taxonomy): Eukaryota > Metazoa > Chordata > Appendicularia > Copelata > Oikopleuridae > Oikopleura > Oikopleura vanhoeffeni. The sequence continues at coordinate 84,393 of SCLH01002086.1, forward strand.
AGGCTGACAAAAGGGGATTTTATGCTTATTATTCACAATCATCGAAGAATGAGCTCAAAATCAGCCGAAGGCCGATAAAATGTTTTAATTTATTTTTTGAAAAGAATTAACAAGTTTTCTAAAAAATTTGATAATTTTTTCCAAAAATTTGATAATTTTTTCTCCAAAATTGAAAAGTTTTGTTAAAATTTGTTTTTTTTAAATTTGTAATTTTTTCCTTTAAATTTAACAAAAAATTTGAAGAATTTCAATTTTTTAAAAAAAAAGAACCAAAAAAAATTTTGAAAACTTTTTTTGAATATTTGCAACAAAAATAATTTTCGTAATGATTTTTTTGTTTAAATTTGACAATTTTCTTTCATTTTCTCACAAATTTTTAAATTTCACACAAATTTTACCATTTTCTTTAAAGTTGTTTTATTTTTTTGCATAAATATTTAAATTCGAAGAAAGTTTCCAAATTTGGAAAAAAATTTTCAAATATGGTTTTTAAAATAAAAGTTTCAAATTTTGGAAAAAATTAACAAATTTTTCATAAAATTTGTAACTTTTCTTTCAAAATTAGACAAATTTTCAACAAATTTAAATCAAAAACATTAAATCCCCTTTTATTGGCCTTCGGCTGATTTGGGGCTCATTTTTCAACAAATTTAAATCAAAAACGTTAAATCTCCTTTTATCGGCCTTCGGCCGATTTGGGGCTCTCATTTCAACAAAATTAAATGAAAAACAAAAAATCCCCTTTTATCGGCCATCGGCCGATTTGGGGCTCCTTTTTCAA
>SCLH01002086.1:97216-120547 GCA_004367855.1 Oikopleura vanhoeffeni
TTTTTTGGAACTTTTAAAATAATTAAATCAAAATAATCTTAATTTCAATTATATAATCCTGTATATAATTTATATTGAAACGAATTACGTAACAAAAAAAGCTTGAATGATGCATAATTTTCCAGAATTCATAAGAAAAAATATGTTCGGTTTGTAGTTTTTTGCTTTAGGGTCTGCGACCGATATTTGACCTTTAACGACCGGTCAAAATTCAAGGTCAATCTCAACTTCATCGTATAGACTTGAAAGTACTCTAAAAATAATTGGAAGAGTCAACTTTCTCATAATCGTATTAGAAACTATGGGTCAATTATATACTGTAAGGTCGGTAGAGAGCAAAAACTGGTCAACACCGATGGTCAATCTGAAGTCCAGCTTTGGCTCTCTAGCGATCTTACGGTATATAATTGACCCATAGTTTCTGATACGCTCATGAGACAGTCGACTCTTCCAATTCTTTTGAGGGGTATTTTCAAGTCTATACGATGAACTTGAGATTGACCTTGAAATTTGACCGGTCGTTTAAGGTCAAATATTGGTCGCCGACCCTAAATAAAAAAAGGCTAACCGAAAAACGCTTAATTTTCACTGGCCAAAAAATCAGCCTTCTAGCACTTAATACGGCTTAATACTTAATACGGCTTTGCTAGAACTGGATTCCGGACTACCTGTAATATCTCGCAAAATTTACCGAAAAATCGATTTTATTACAAGAAAAAAATTTGAAGAACAAAACAACGCTCAAATAGCAGGAGAAAATTCTCTACAAGATAGCTAAAAACATTAATAACCATTTTTCGAGTTTTTCTTTCGCATCAAAACCGCGGCAATTCCTCCCGAGGCAAAAACGTGGGTAAAGTAGCGCAGCAAGCATTCTTATAGACTGCGGCAATTCTCTCCCAGGGCAGTGGTGAAAAGGCAAAGTTGATTGAACGGTAATTGCCAAGGTGCGTAATTCTTCAGTGAAAATGCCTATGATGTCAAGAATGAATATTATCTAGATTCAATAAAATTAATGCGCTTATTTATGCAAATAATAGTTTTTCTGTACTGCAAAATTCTGAAAACTGACATGTAAACTCTAATTTTGGACATTTTCTAAATTTGAAGTTAATTTTGATATTATAACTAAAATAAAAAGTTTGCAAATTTTTGCGTGTTATAAAAATAGATGTTGAATTTAACAATTAATAGGCAAAAAATCAAGAAGTGAGAAGTAGTTTATATAATTTATAAACTTTCTCAAATTCTATTAAGTGAAAAAAAAATATAATCGATATGGTTCTTTCCTAAAAGATGATTAACCGCTGAAAACCGCTGATATGACGATTTCTATTACGATTTTGGAAAACGAAATAACATATAAAATTAAAAGTTTATTTTTGGACTCCTGATGATAATTTTGAATCACCAAGCTTGATTTAAAAAAAAATTCAAATTTTTTTTTTTAATTATGATTACATTAATTTTTTTCTAAATTTATAAACCAAGCCAGTGATCTGACAATTTATCATCAAGATTTTCAAAAATATACTTTAAATTTGTATATGTTAATAGTTTTCGAAAAATCGTAATGTTAGTGGTCATAATTAGCGGGTTAAGACGGTTATCATCTTGTTTATGAAAGAACCAGATGTCCGGTAAAAATTTTTGAAATGTGGAATGACATCTTCATCAAAAATACCTGTGAACTTTTATTGAATCTATATTTTTTTTTCAGTACAACTATTGGAACCCTTTGACATGAGCACGATTTCACCTTGCCAATTAAACTTGAAAAGGGTTTCATTGTATATGTATAGAATTTGAGAAAGTTTATTAAATTATATAAATACTTCCACTTCTTGATTTTTGTCTATTAATTGTTAGATTCAACATTTTTATAAATACGATGCAAACTTATATTCTACTTTAACCGTGTGAGCACAAAGCCTTTATAAAGGCTTTTGCATATTTAAAATCATCTAAAAATGCAAAAAAAAACATCGTAGAATTGTTTCGGTTCGAATATATATTAAGAATTTTGCAAGGATTTCAAAAAATATGTTCGAATATTACGGAGGGGTTTTTTTTTTGAGATTTTTTTCCAATCTTTTACTTCTAAAGAAATTAAATGCGACTATTGCGTCAATTAAATTTGAAAATAGCCAGTTTTTAGAAAGGTGTTTTGTCCATGGATTGACACTCAAACAAAGATTAATAAGTATACAGAAACAGATATTTTTTTTCAGAAGTGATATTTCAAAATTTTCAATTTGTATTTTCACGAATATTTTAATTATTAAAAAATTAATTCGAGTAATTAAATAATTTGTCCACAGAGTCCTCGATTAGTATATCGACCCAGAAAGTAATATCAAGAAGTGTACTATAACTGCTTTTATAGGGAAAATACACATTTTTAATGAGAATTGAGATTTTTTCATCAAATTTTTAGACCTATTTAAAGATATTTTTGATTGATTATAATAGACTATCAATAATAAACATATGACTATATGGCTATATACAAAGGTCAGATCTTGTCATCGATTTCAATAGCAAAATAATTTGTGAACACACTGTGAGCTTGTATCACGTGATATGCTGTACCTTGTTCTTATCATTTAATTTTCTAGAACTAAAAATCAAAATTCTAGAATATCAAATGTCGGATGCAAAAATATGTTTGAATTCCTTATGCAAAAAAATTGAACTCCCTAATTGAAGATTTCTGTATACGCGCTTGAAAAAAGCCTTTATAAAGGCTTTGGTGCCTTGGCGGAATTTTTTTCTGTGCTCACACGGGTTAATATCAAAATGAATTCAAATTTTGAAAATTTCCGAAAATTAGTGTTTTTCATTTCAGTTGTCAGAATTTTGAGTTCAGATATTAATTCTTGATGCGGCTGATCATATGGCATTTTCACTTGAGAATTACGCCCCTTGGCAATGCCGTTTCAATCAACTTGCCCTTGTGCACCACCCTACCATAACCACGTTTCTGCCTTGGGAGAGAATTGCGCGGGTTTTGATGCGACCCGGCTTTAGACATTTATTCCTTGGCATTTATTCTTTAGCTTAGAGTAGGATTCATCGGCAAAATTTCAAAGCTGACTGGACTGTCGAGAATAATGATAGGACGATTTGAAATAAGGAATTTTCAAAACTCAAATAGGGTATCTATGTTTTTTAGGGGATTGTAGTGCAGTAGTTATTTTCGACCACGGTCTCAAATTCGGTATTATTTTTCTTGTATCCGACATCCAACAATAAGAATTGATTGCAACAAAAAAAATTTTTACTATCGATAAATAGTTCTAGAATATCGGATTTGCTTGCAAAAATATTATTTATATTTAAAATTCCAGCCATAGGATAGTCTAAAATTACAAAGAATAATAATCACAGCAGAAAAACAAACTAATAAAAGTATTTCAATTATTATAATTGTTAAGATTTTGCTCCATTTTCAATATTTCAATTTTAGCTAATTATGTAATAATGGCGCGCAGTAAATCTGCATAAAATAGTGATTGCGAGAAATCTGACAAAAATTATTAAAATATTGTTAGTCTTTATATTTACTAAGATAATCGAGAATGATTTATGAGAAGAGAAAATAAATGCATGTACCGTCCGTGAGTTAAACTTTTTTTTAGTAAAATAATGTACATTTGCATATATTTAACTATAGCAATGAATTTTCAAAAAATTCCGGAAATTAAGATGAATTAAACAAAAAATTATCAGTCTATTTGTAGAGAATTTTTTACAAATAATATCGGCATAATTAATTTTTGGATACGTGGATATAGAAGTTAACTTATGGAGAGAAATACAGCAATAAGGTTTTATGCATTTAAACGGCTCATGTTAAAATTTTTTCTGGAAATTTATCAGTTTTGATCGTTAATGTTCACTTAATTGTCACAAAAGATATTTGAGTTTAAAAAGGGTTATTTCTCCCCAGCACATTGCTGGAAGCACCCACAATCCTTTTAAGGGGTTGTGGGTGTAGAATGTTGAATTGCTGGGGAAAATAGCCCTCTCCTCCAGCTGGACTGAAGGGTTGATAACGGGCAGATAAGAATAAATGAGAAAAAAAATACGGGAGACTAAAACTTCTCTATCACCTGCAAGTAACTTTTTAGAGTTCTGGTGAGGATGGCTCACCGGTACGCGCAGTGAAAAACTGGTAAAAATATGTTCTCATTCACACAAAAATCGGAATAAGTCGGTGATTTTGTTTCAAATTGAATAAAATCTAAATTTATGTAAACTACGACAATATTGTCATATTTTTGTCCGTTATTTCGTTGAAAAAATTATTCTCTGTTTGTTTTAAGACGGTAAAAAATAAATTCAGAAATTCTCTTTAAAATTGAAATAAGTCGGTCAATTTTGTTTCAAATTGAATAAAACATAAAATGTATGAAACCTACGAACTATTGTCATATTTTTGTCCGTTATGTCGTTGAAAAAAATTATTCTGTTTGTTCTATACGTAAAATAAGTTCATTTGATTTAATTTCCCAGCGGTTTATTTCCCAAGGTTGTTGTTGTCCTGGCGCGCCTACGCGGGACAAAATACCATGTGTGGGCGACGCTTAACGGATTGGAACCAATCATACATCTGATACACACTCCGCACGAATTATTTCATCATTTTTAAGAATAAATTATTATTATTGACGGATACTAGAAAAAATATAAACTTTTTTGTTGCACTCATGCATTCTTTACACCCACAACCCCTTAAGCTATCTTGTACTATAGATAATATGTAGATAATGTAGATAATTTTTTTTTGGTCATTTTAAGACCCAGGATTTTTTCGTTTTAGAAATGTTTTCAAAAAAATATTGATTTGAAGGTCAACTTTTCATGACTTCAGTTTTGCTGCTCTAAACGGCGTCTAATTAAGAGTTATCATTGCCTTTTTTCTGCAAACAGGCGTTTAGTATTGTGCGGTTAGGGTTATTTTGATTCAGAGCAAAACGACCACCAGGTCATCCATAATGACCGGTCAAAGTTCAAAGTCAATCTCAAGTTTATCGTAGACTTGAAAGTACCTTTAAAAGAATCGGAAGGGTCGGGTTTCTCATGAAAATATTACCAACTATGGGTCAATTATGTACTGAACGGTCGCTACAACAACTAGTCAAACTTAAAGTTCATTGTATAGACTTAAAAATACCTCCAAAAGAATCGGAAGAGTCGCCTTTTTGATGAAAATATTAGCAACTATGGGTCAATTATGTACTGAAGGAGCAAAAACTGGTCAACATTTTCAGATTTCACAAAGGGTGCTGAAGCCATTTCTAGCGAATCCGAATGACGAGCTAAATAGCTGATTTTTTGCCAGATGAAAATTACTGTTTTTTTAAATGTTTTTTCGGACTAGGGTCAGCGATCACGTGGTAGACCTCAAACAACCGGTCAAAGTTGAAGGTCATCGAAATCATTCGCAAGTAGTATCAAAATGTTCCACGTAGTCGATTTTCTGGTGACGTTATTAACAACTATGAGTGAATTATGTACACTGAGGCTGCCAGCGAGCAAATTAAGTTTTAAACCATCTCAACGTTTAGAAATAACTATGAAAATACCGCTTGTAGTCAACTTTCTGGAGTTGGTCTGAGATTAGAGATAACAAGTCACCATGTTATCGAAAAATCAAGCACTAGAATTCCCACGAAAATTATAAACTGCTGATCAAGAATAATGTAAGGTATATGTTAGGTATATAATGTAAGGTATATTGATGGCTAGTTTATTTATGCAACATAAGGGTCCCTAGTCGTGCACTGTGTGAACTCCGAAGAAGGTACTTTTGTACCGCAATTAACTGCTTTTGTACAAAATTTTTCGGGAAAACATTTTTTCGTCAAAATAATTTTTTCAATTTTATAGTCTAGAAAACCATAAGAAGATCGAATTACGTTTCAGTTGAATTTAGTTGTGATCCTTCCATATAAATTTTGAAAAGACTATTTTCTGAGCAAAACTTTATTTTTATAATGAATGATTCATTTTGACGAAAAAATTATTTTGACGAAAAAAGCTTTTGGCGAAAAAATGTTTACCCAATTTTTTGGATACCTTTTTGATAACGTCTATTGAAAAAGTCTATCGAAAACAAACGTTTGATTTGACAGGTGGCTTAGACCAGTTGGGGGCTTAAAGATGGAACCGTTGTTCACCATGTTTTTGTCTGTGAAGAAATGAGAGATGTAAGATTTTATATCATTTGAAATCACTAAGATTTTTAGTATCAATAAATCTTTCTAGTCCATATTCTGGTAAAAATTCATGTGTGTTTTCAAATATTTTGTAGGCGTGTTTGATTCTTGAACCTATTGAATCGACAATTGACTTTTCGTGTTTTGCCTCCAACGAAATTTTGTTTTATTGAACCAAGTTTAACAGAAATTTACTTTTTAGTGTCTGATCATTTTTTTTATTCGTACCAAACTGGTGCTCATGATTCAAATCGGCTAGCGTTTTCGCAAATTTATATTCCGACGCATTGTTCGAAAACAAAATCACCGAGTTAAAATCATCAATAATGTTTCGAGTCACTAAATGTCACAAAAAAATCGAACATGCTCCTATTAATTAAAGTATATAGTGAAATCTGAAAATGTCGACCAGTTTTTGCTCTCTAGTGACCTTTCAGTACATAATTGACCCATAAATGCTAATATTTTCATGGGAAAGTTGACCCTTCCGATTCTTTTGTGGGTACTTTTAAGTCTCTACGATGAACTTTAGGTTTAGTTTTTGCTCTCTAGCGACCGTTCAGTACATAATTGACCCATAGTTGCCAATATTTTCATGAGAAAGTCGAGCCTTCCGATCCTTCGAAAAGTACTTTCAAGTCTCTACGATTAACTTGAGATTGACCTTGAACTTTGACCGGTCATTGTGGTTGACCGGGTGGTTGGTTTGCTGTAAATCAAAGAACTCTTTGCCGAAAAATACTTAACTCCTCTTTGAAGAAAAAAAAGAATGATAGTTCTTAATTATACGCTTTTTAGAGCAGCAAAACTGAAGGCAAGAAAATTTGACCTTCAAATCAATATTTTTTTGAAAACATTTCAAAAACAAAAAAATCCTGGGTCTTAAAATGACCAGAAAATAATTTTTTACAAGATAGCTTCAAAACATTGATGCCTATTTTTGAGTTTTGAAATTCCTTATTTGAAATCGTCATGATTAATGACAGCAGTGCTTTTTTGGGGTTATCTAGAATATCGTGTAATCCTTAACTTTTATCATTTTTTAGTCTGAAATCACGTGCTACTATTTCTTTCATTTATATTTTATTAAATTTTGAGGGAAATTCTAATTTCTGTACTTGGTTTTCAAATATGCAAGAGCGTTTTTTAAGTCCTTTGAGTTAGAATCACTTTCATGCTTGTCGGGATAAAAAAACGTCATGAGAGGTGATACAAGCTTGTATGAAAAATTATCAAGAAAAGTTGTGAGCATAAATTATTTAAATAAAAACCTGGATATAAAATAACTGAAAAACAACGATGACGCATTATTCCACTACATCTGTACCATTATAAATTATACGAGTGGACATTATTTCGCATAGATAGCAGTAGTTGATATGTCGAGAGATTATTAAAATAAAAAACTGAGAATATCCAATATGGCTAAAAAGTAAAAAAAAATTTTGTTGCCATTTATTTTAATTATTTTTCTTAACAAACTGTAAAAATCCGTATAAAAGACAAGAAAGGTAAAAATACGATTATTTTTCACATAAAATATGATGTTTCTCTAAAAAACCAAATTTAAAAACCAGCAACTACATCTGGAATATTTGGAAATTATGTATATCTGGAAATTTATCAACATCAAAAATCATTTTTCTAAAGCAATGAATGATGACAATGAATAATAAAGTGAGTCACGGGGATGACTAGACAATTTTTTAAGGGAATCGTAGAGATAGAAAATATGGCAATAAAATTAAAAATAAAAATCCAACCTTTCCAATAATCATTAGTTTCATAGATATTTTCGGTTTAACTCGGCATGCAATTTAAAATACTGGTATCTAGGTCGAATAATTTTTTTTTAAAAAAACATAAAAATCCACTCAATCTTTATGAACTGTAGGACAAATAATGATTAATTGTAGCCAATCTGTACCCATAGATTGCGAATAAACGTTAATAATAATAATAATTACATCATCTACACATATATATACTACTCCACAGAGATCTCCAGTGATATTTATGGTTTCTAGGACTAATGAAGTATTTATAGTCTTTTGTTAGCTCAGAGCCTTTTTTTATAATACGTTTAAAATTGTGAAATATTTTTCCCGTTAATATAAATCAAACAATTAAAAAATTGCTGATAATTGTCCATTTTGTGTAGAAAAACTTGTTTTTAACTTATTTCTCTTGATCACTTCTCGCCACAACAACCATTGACAAAAAATTTATTCTTAATAACGTTATCCTCAATTTTGCATCATTCACGCTATCAATTTTGTCCAAATAAGGCATAATCGATTTTGTAAAAATTACATTTGTTGGTGTCAAAAATTACGTGCAAGTACGTGTGAACTCTACCTGAATTTCCATCAAACTTGTGCCAGTTAATTCCGCAATATTCCCAAAATGTGATTTCATTCGAATCATAGCAATCAAACATAAAATTGAGCTCACTAAAATATTGTAACTTTAACCTCCTCACACCCTTTGACTATCTAAAGGCAAAAACATTTTCGGGAGCCAAAACGGCCCAAAAATGAACATCGTCACAGAGCTACAATTCAAAATATCGTTTCATAGCAGTTTGCAATTTTCTTCCAAAAAATATTGTTTCGAAAATTTTTATACGATTAGCCGCGAAAGTTATTTATTCCTACTTTTTTTAGATTTCGCCAAAATTTGCTAAAAATTAATTGTGTGAAAACGATACATAATATCAGAAATCTGAGGAAGCCAGTTTTTAGGAATAACTTGAGGATTTTTGATATAAGTTGATTTCATCTGCAGTCTCTATACGAAAGAATAATTTTTCACAAGTGATTTTTATGAAACTCAAATAATTGAAAAAAATTTCAAAAATTATTTTTCGAAAGAATTGGAACGGCAATTTAAGGGGTTGTGGGTGTAGAAATGTTGGAAATTGCATGGGAAAATAGCCCTCTCCTCCAGCTGGACTGGAGGGTTGATAACGCGCAGATAGAATAAATAGAAAAAAAATACGGGGACTAAAACCTTCTCTATCACCTGCAGCTAACTTTTTTATGATTCTGTGTGAGGATGGTCTCACCGTACCGGAGTGAAAACTGGGTAAAATATGTCTCAATTCAGCACAAAAGATCGGAATAAGTCGGTCAATTTTGTTTCAAATTGGATAAAACATAACTTTATGAAACCCACGACATATTCGTTATACTTTTGTCCGTTATTTCGTTGAAAAAAATTATTCTCTGTTGTTTTATGACGGTACAAATTAAATTCAGAATTCCTCTTAAGAATCGGATAAGTCTCGGTTCAATAATGGTTTCAAATGAGATCATAAACATAAAATGTATGAACTCTACGACATAATTAGTCTATATTTTTGTGCCGTTATTTCGTTGAAAACTATTCTGTGTGTGTATTTTATCACGTAAATAGGTTCATACAATATAATTTCATCTGTTGGTGACAGTAGTATGCAGGAATCATGTTTTTGACGCGTGGTGTCTCTCGCGTCAATTTCCCCACCTGGCTCGGAGCCTAAAAAATAAGCAATATGATTTGGTTCGAAAAATATTAATTTCATCACTTTAAGATTATATTAATGGTTATTGGACCGAATACTAGAACAACATATTGAACTATTGGTCTTGTTCCAACTCATGATTCTTTACACCCACAACCCCTTAAGCCAAATAAAGCGACAAAGACAAATCGATCAAATGTAGAACATAAGATGGTACTGATTTAGATTTTCAGCTGATTAGCAATATTTTTCACATTTTACTGCAATATTTTGACGCGGGCGATATGAATAATTTGTTTTGTAAGCGATCGAGATATCATATTTCAAATTGAGACTTCTTCTATAATATAGCTAAAGTTTCAATTGTAAATTTGTAACTATATGTCATTGTAAAAAATGTATGGTTTTTTCAAGAAAATACAAGGTGAGTGAACCTCTCTTTTCTCTCGCAGTTATCTAGTTCACAAACTTCGAATTTAAAAATGTTACGTGTTATTCACTTAATTCTATCCTTGATCTCAATCAGTGACAATAAGTAAATTGATACTTTTCCGTTTCCCGTGATAAGCGCTCAAAGAGTGCCTTTAGATAGGCCTTTTGGGTGTGACGCGAAGTTCTCGTTTTCTGGGTGTGGAAGAGGTTAACCTTGGCAGCTTCAAGCCGATAAACCGCCTCAAAGTTTTTCAACCTTAAAAAATTGATCGATAAAAAATCCTCTACAGACTTTTGATAATAATTATATATGGGTTTACCAGAGTGAATTCAAAAATCTCAGTTATTGTTTATCACCAACCGTTCAAAAGTTATTTGATCTTTACTTTTTTGCCGACTTCTCTAAATTTAACTAGAAACGCCGATTTCTAAAGACTGACTGACTATAAGAAAAAATTTGAGGTCATGAAATTTCCCTATTCTCTTCTAAATAGCAATCGATCGCTCTGAAACTAACACCAAAAGACTTGGTCAAAAGAGTTAAACATAATTTTGCTCTCTTACGGCTCGTGTGGATATGAATCGCCAATGATTTATGATATCGCCATCAGAAAGTTCACTACGCTTAATATTTTGCTGGTGGACCACCACTGGTGGTTCCGAAACGATTGCATAATAAATTGAGATGGATAATACAAAAGTAAATTTCAGATATTATTATACAGGTCCTGTATAATAATATCTGAAATTCACTTTTGTATTAACCTGTATTACAGGATGTCACATTTCCCATAATTTTCACTTCCCAGGGAAAAGGTTCGTCTTACCGACAAGAATTGGCATCAATAGGTTGGGAACAAGAAAGCAATCCAAAAAATAATACTCTGACCCACAAAAATCTTTCANGCTCAATACGATGACATTTTTTTTCTAGAATCATGAAAATTGACTTCCGGCTGAATTAATCTGCAATTTTCTATAAATAGCGAGGCGATGTTTAAAAAAAAGTTTTTCACTAGAAATTGAGAAGACATGTTTTTCCTAATAATACACTAATTAAAAAAAATTTGTATCGAATCGTTTTTGAAAAACTGAGCTACAATTCTAAAATATCATGAAATTACGTTTTTCATTATTCTAGAACAAGTCCGATCGAAATTTTCGCAAAAATATTTCCGAAACTGTCAACCTCGTAGTAATTGTTATTCTTACACAGTTAATCAATTCCATTAAGCCGTTTCCGAGATAAAAGACATTGAAGTCAAATCAGTGTTCTAGAACTCTACTCCCACTTGGTGCTGTGGTGCTCAAAAAACTCTGTTTTACTCTTTGGTCGGAAGCAAAAAGACAGATCTTCCTTTTAGGCTTTTCAGAATTTCTATAACATGTTCGTTTTGTTTCTGAGCCCCGATCTAAAATGTCAAAAACCGTTGAGTACCCCCTTAAGTTCTTATAAGAAACACAGTTTCCACAGGCTTGTAAAAGGGATGACTTTTGCGTGCGTTTTCCATCCCTTTTTTGGGTTTAAGCAAACGATAGGAAAAAAAATGAGGATAGAAAATCTCGGTCGGGATGCATCATTTACAAGCCTGGTTTCTCCAGTTCGGAAAGCGTTTAAAGTAGGATTTTTCGTCAAATTCACTTTTTAAACCTGCCATTTAATAGCAGTTTTTACCTGAAGTAAAGATGGAGGTTCTTCATTCAGAAGAATTATCCTGCCAAACATTTGGTGCAGTAAAATGATTATTACAGGGTCTACTTGTATTCGAGCTCGAACAAGGCTCGTCAGATTTGCGCTTTCTACTATTTTTCTCCATCAAAAACGTTAATCGGTACTTGTTAATAAGTGTGAAAAAAAATTTGTAATGTATAAATTTCAATGAATGTTAATTGGCTGAATGACGCGAACTTATCTAGAATTTAATGGTGAATTGTTAAAACCTGCTGGAACTCAGACATTCGCGAAACTGCTAGAGTTGTTCAACTGAGAACCATAACAACTGATTTTTGGGAGATTATTGAACATTAATTAAAGTATTTAACACAGAGAAGAAACTTAAAGGTGTCCTTAAGCAGTAAAGTATTTCGCTTAGGGCGCTAAAGTAGAAGTTAAAATGAAAAAAAACGGAGATTTAGTGGAGTATTGTCAATATTGAGTGTACGCCCCTCGCACTACACTGATTGGTTGATCCACCTTCCCCCAACTCGAGACGCATGACACGGAGCGTACTAGACTCAAGCAAGAAAAACTTGAGAAATTGATTTCACGACCACCGAGGCCTCTAACATTCTCAATTTAAGTTTATTTAGTTACCCAGGCATAATGAAATTTAAAAACCAGCAACTAGATGTAATCTGGAAATTTATCAACATCAAAATCATTTTTCTAAACCAATGAATGATGACAAGAATAATAAAAGTGGAGTCACGGGATGACTAGACAATTTTTTTAAGGAAATCGTAGAGATAGAAAATATGGCAATAAAAAAATTAAAATAAAAATCCAACCATTCCAATAATCATTAGTTTTATAGATATTTTCGGTTTAACTCGGCATGCAATTTAAAATACTGGTATCTAGGTTAGGCTGTCCCAGGTCAGTCACCTTTTTGATGTTTTAGTCCGAAAATCAAAAATCGAAAAAGTACATTTGGTCATGTTGGGTCAGCGAAAAAATTTCGAGGTCAATATGACCAAAAAAATCTGGGAAATCTGGCTTTCTGATTGGTTAAAACAAGTTTGTTTAAAATCAAGATTTAAAAATTTTAAAATGTGCGCCTTGATTCACTGATAACCCCAATAATTTTTTTTGATTTTTAATTTTTAGTGAAACTCGAGTTATGAGACCCTGAAATAACCCAAAATTGCCAATCGACGAAATTATGACGATTTCTTGACTAAACGGTCAAAAATCATGCTCGCTTTGGGTTTTTATTACAATATATTTGAAAAAGCACATTGCGGTCATTTTAAGAGCCTCCAAGATGAAAAAAAAGTGTGCCTGTTTTAATTGTGGGTTAACAAAGGTAAAATTTTGGCCTTTTTTTGCCTATGTGATATCTCTATATTGGACCAATTCACCCTATTTCTCATACAAAATTTTAAAAACAAAAAATGCGACTAAATGCGCTTATTTCATGCTTGACAATCAATATCTTAATATTGAAAATATATGAAATTTATTTGAGATATTTAAATAAAGAAAATTGAAAATTTTTTTTTTAAATTTTTTTGAAATTTTTGAAATTGTTTCAAATGTTTTTAATTAATAAACCCCAAAATAATAATCCATCCCTTCATTATATTGATATCAAACTCTGCATTTAAAATAAATTAACGATGAAAAAGGATGATTTAATAAGATTTAATTTTGTTTCTAAAATGACAATTTTTTAAGCAAAATAATATGAATAAAATAATTCCCAAAATAACTGGTCATTGACTATGCGCCCCTTAATTTACGACCCCCAATCTCGTTCAATTGAACATACAAGAGATTTTTTTGATACGATTTGAAATAAGGAATTTTCAAATTCAAAAATGTTTACTGATCTTGTTTGGTCATGTGCTATAGAATTTAATTTTATAAAAGGATATAGTTGCATTATTCAATATTTTACTTAAGGGGGGTCGTCGCATCTTAAGGATTTTTTGATAGCCAATTGTCGTAAAGAACAATTTTTGAACCAAATATGACCTCTCTGAATATTTAAAAAAAAATCTTGCATCTTAAGATTAATTACAGCTCGTCCAATCAGAAACGTGCTTACAACATTATTTAAAAATGTTTATCCTCATTGAGTTTTTAGGTACAACAATGATTTATGAGACCACTGGCAGAGTTTTGGATCTAGGCTTCAGAATTACAAAAACAGTATTATTTACTAGTTAAAATAAGGTCAAATACTGTTTTTTGGTGATTCTGGAGCCAATCCAAGAATTTTGCACAAAACTCTGGTCAATTTAAGGTTGTATAGGCTTGAAAAGGCTTTTTCGAAGGCTCATAACTTATCGAAAGAGAGAATTGATTACTTTAGGTAAGATTCTTATGAAGGAATACAAAGTTAAAAGCTTTCGAAAAAGCCTTTTCAGCCCTTAAGTCACGATCTTTGTTGTTAACTTACAAACGATGGAGGAGATACATTTGAAATAATATTTCGTATCTTTTATTAAGCACGGTTCTGATTGGACGAGCCATCCGTCACCTCTAATTTTCTTGGATGCCAAGATTTTGTGAAAATATACCAGCGAGGTTTATTATTCAACAATTTGTACTTGGGCAACGATACGCCATTGAAAAACCTTATAAATGCAACGACCACCCCTTAAGTGAATCATACTCCCTTTAAATAGACAAAATTAAATTTCTCTGATTAGTAAACATTTTTGATTTTTGCAATTCCTGATAAGAAATCGACTAATTAAATCACATCAAAAAAAGATGGCGCCGGCTTACCGGACTTGCGGTCCAACCTTGCGCTAGAAGGGAAAAAAGCTTAAAAAAGGGATTATAATATCAATTATATAGGATTTGAGCCATTGTATCAATAATTCCAACTAAGTGTTTATTTTTATTTTTCTAAAGTGTCATTATTTTTTTGTTCTCGCTGGGCCAATCGCGACGAGAAAATACTCAGCCTCAACAGTTTTTGGCCAATCACGAGTCGGCAGGTTTGCAATCAGCCAATCAGCGACGAGTGCGAAAAAGTTGCGAAAAATGTTATTTTTTAGTGAATCCACCTTCAGAGACCGGTATCGTACAAATAACAGGCACAGAATGTTTTAGAAAATTTTTGAGCCAGGGTGACTCGATGATCATAGCGGACATTTTAGGCTAATTATAAAACCCAAGCGAGCAAGATCAGAAATATTTTTTGACCTTGAAATGGAAAATTGGAGTTTGACCATCAAATATTAAAGTATGAAAAAACTTTGAGCAAAAAGTTTTCATCGTGTTTTGCGCTGCGAATAATCCGAAAAGTACTAATTCATAACTTCAACTGATTTCGAGGATTTCTGTCCGTGGGACAGCCTAATCTAGGTCGAATTAATTTTTTTAAAAAAACATAAAAATCCACTCGATCTTATGTACTGTTGACAAATAATGATTAATTCTAGCCAATCTGTACCATAGATTGCGAATAAACGTTAATAATAATAATAATTACATCATCTACACATATATATACTACTCCACAGAGATCTCCAGTGATATTTATGGTTTCTAGGAACTTATGAAAGTATTTATAGTCTTTTGTTAGCTCAGAGCCTTTTTTTATAATACGTTTAAAATTGTGAAATATTTTTCCCGTTAATATAAATCAAACAATTAAAAAATTGGCTGATAATTGTCCATTTTGTGTAGAAAAACTTCTTTTTAACTTATTTCTCTTGATCACTTCTCGCACAACAACCATTGACAAAAATTTATTCTTAATAACGTTATCCTCAATTTGCATCATTCACGCTATCAATTTTGCAAATAACGGCATAATCGTTTTGTAAAAATTACATTTGGTGGTGTCAAAATTACGTGCAAGTACGTGTGAACTCTACCTGAATTTCCATCAAACTTGTGCCAGTTAATTCCGCAATATTCCCAAAATGTGATTTCATTCGATCATAGCAATCAAACATAAAATTGAGCTCACTAAAATATTGTAACTTTAACCCCCTCACACCCTTTGACTATCTAAAGCAAAAACATTTTCGGGAGCCAAAACGGCCCAAAATAACATCGTCACAGAGCTACAATTCAAATATGTCATAGAGTTTGCAATTTTACTTCCAAAATATTGTTGAAATTTTTATACGATTAGCCGAAAGTTATTTATCCTACTTTTTTTAGATTTTCGCCAAAATTTGCTAAAAATTAATTGTGTGAAAACGATACATAATATCAGAAATCTGAGGAAGCCAGTTTTTAGAAATAACTTGAGGATTCTTTTGATATAAGTTGATTTTATCTGCAGTCTCTATACGAAAGAATAATTTTTTCACACAGTGATTTTTATGAACTCAAATAATGAAAAAAAATTTTCAAAAAATTATTTTCGAAAGAATTGAACGGCAATTGGGTAAGCCAAATAAAGCGACAAAGACAAATCGATCAATGTAGAACATAAGATGGTACTGATTTTGAGTTTTCAGCTGATTAGCAATATTTTTCACATTTTACTCTGCATATATTTTGACGCGGGCGATATGAAATAATTGTTTTGTTAAAGCGATCGAGATATCATATTTCAAATTTGAGATCTTCTATAAATAGCTAAAGTTTCAATTGTAAATTTGGTAACTTATATGTCATTGTAAAAAATGTATGGTTTTTCAAGAAAATACAAGGTGAGTGAACCTCTCTTTTCTCTCGCATTATCTAGTTCAAAAACTTCGAAATTTAAAAATGTTACGTGTTATTCACTTAATCTATCCTTGATCTCAATCAGTGACAATAAGTTAAATTGTCTTTTCCAGTTTCCCGTGATAACGCTCAAAGAGTGCCTTTTAGATAGGCGTTTGGGTGTGAGGCGAAGTTCTCGTTTCTGGGTGTGAAGAGGTTAACCTTGGCAGCTTCAAGCCGATAAACCGCCTCAAAAGTTTTTCAACCTTAAAAAATTGATCGATAAAAATACTCTACAGACTTTTGATAATAATTATATATGGAGTTTACCAGAGTGAATTCAAAAATCTCAGTTAATTTGTTTTATCACCAACCGTTCAAAAGTTATTTGATCTTACTTTTTTTGCCGACTTCTCTAAAATTTAACTAGAACGCCGATTTCTAAAGACTGACTGACTATAAGAAAAATTTGAGGTCATGAAATTTCCTATTCTTCTTAAATAGCATGCGATCGCTCTGAAACTAACACCAAAAGACTTGGTCAAAAGAGTTAAACATAATTTTGCTCTCTTACGGCTCGTGTGGATATGAATCGCCAATGATTTATGATATCGCCATCAGAAAGTTCACTACGCTTAATATTTTGCTGGTGGACCACCACTGGTGGTTCCGAAACGATTGCATATAAATTGAGATGGATAATACAAAAGTAAATTTCAGATATTATTATACAGGTCCTGTATAATAATATCTGAAATTCACTTTTGTATTATCCTGTATTACAGGATGTCACATTTCCCATAATTTCACTTCCCAGGGAAAAAGGTTCGTCTTACCGACAAGAATTGGCATCAATAGGTTGGGAACAAGAAAGCAATCCAAAAAATAATACTCTGACCCACAAAAATCTTTCAGAAATTCTTCGTATATCCAGGCGAAAAGACAGATAACATGCATAACAGTCTGATAGCAGGGTTCAAGAATTCAAGGTTCTCAGCATTTGCATTTTGATTTAAGTTATATTATAGTTAATAATTCCGACACTGCGAAGATCAATTACTTAACCAAAGGTAAATCATTAATCATAAACGAAAATAATAGTGAAAACAAAAGTTTCTTGATTCTAGTACTGAAAAATTGAACATATCCTGAAGAACAGTCCAACCAATCATGCAGGTTATCAAGGATTCGTTCTGAAATGGTTATACTATTTTATTATATGAAATTAATTTGATATAATTGTTAGAATTTTTCTATGCCTACTCGTATACAGGGCGATGCTCATTATCACCGACTTTTTTTTCTTCAAAAAATGCATGGGCGTTCGAAATTACGTCATAGGTAAGATTTGTTTTCAGATTAATAAGTGTTTTACGATCGGTTCAAATGAAGTAGAAACAAAAATTTGTATAATTACGGACTCCACCACACGCAATCAAATAGAAATTCCAAAAAGTTGATAATGGAAATTTAATCTCAGATTATGACCTAATTTATGACGCGCTCATAATTGTAATAGACGATTTGAAATAAGGAATTTCAAAAATAAAAAATCCCTGTATATACATTGTTAAACTTTAGTTCCACTTGTCACCGTCTTTTTGAGAATTAAAACTCGCTCGGATATATCGTTATATTCCTTATATAATTTTCCAATTCGGACACCCGCTAAATTTCAAGTAAACATTCCTCATTCCAAAACCTCAGCCATTATATTACCCTGCTCGACCGGAATTCTAATTTCTCTCTGTTTCGCGATGCATTTGCGTGAGATCCTCTGTCAATATATTTTCAATTATTTCGACTGCAATGTGAATTTGACACCAAACTTTTGGACTTTTTGGATTTTTATTTACGTTTGTGAATTTTACAGGAAATATGAGATGATAACTGCCAGTATTTGATGTAATGGAATTCATGAATTTTTTAAAAACATTTTTTAATCATCGTAGAATTTTCAGGGTTTTTCTTAAATATTGACGCAATAATTTGCACTTTTGTTTTGGCAGGTTTTTTTTCGTTAAATGGCTGGATATTTGGATTTTTACATTGGAGCCGAAAATTGCTTTTTTGGATTTGTTTAGAATTTTGTCTTTTGATTTTTTAAAAATTTCGTGGTTTTTTGAACAATTGGACGGCTACAACACATCATTGTGGAGATTTTTTTTGTTTTGCGCTTCTATCATTTTATTTACACACTCAGCTTCGTTGCGTGTTAATTGTTGGGGGTAACGTAACAGGATTGTTTTTCTTTGGCGCAATATCAGTTTTGATCAGAGAGAGATCTCACAGTGTTAATTGGCGAAGCAGGACGATGTGTTTTTATGCGTAATTGTTTCGATTTATTACCATTAATTTTGTCACTAAAGTACTGCTTCGACATCAGAATCTTAACATTTGAAATTTTGACAAAGGTCGAAAGAGTGTTGCGCTTTTTTTCAAGCGGTTTTGATTTTTTTTTGAAAAATTTTCTTCAAACTTGTACACTTTTCTTTTAATAATTCTGTAAACGAGTTATCAGCTGCATCTGTAAAAATGTCGTCATTGATTTCATCGTCAGGTCTGCATCTTAACATTGGGTTCTTTTATTGGGAGTTTTCACTTTTTTGAAGTCGTCTCTTTTGAAATCATCATAAACATTTATTTTTTGGAACGGGTATTACGTGGTTTGTTCCCTATTTTTTGATTTTTTTAGAGAATGTAGATCTCTTTTTGGTGGCGTGAGAGGTCGGTGTGGAGCCTGATCGAAATCATTAAACGTTGACGGTAAGGGTGCCACCAGCCAATCGGTTTTAATGATTTCTGAAGGAAGCATCATTTTGTTGGCGAGAAGGGCTTGGAAGTTGGTGACTAGGAAGAATATTGATCACATTTTGATCCGAAGATTTTGTTTTTTCTTAGAGCAAATAACGGTTAGAATTTTGTGCAATCATTGGGTCTTTTTGAATTTTACATGGGAATGTTTGGTCAGCAATTATTTTAGAGAATTTTCTCTGTGGGAAACAGAATTTATTATCTCGAGCGATTCTAAATTTCCACCATAAATTTCGAGATTGATGTATTCATTGGATTATTTTGGTCACATCGATTGTTGATAACTTTTGAAGTCAAATTAGGGAAGTTTTCTCGCCATATCATTCGTCGGTTTTATATCAGATCCGTTTCCGTTTTTTTTTCTAATTCGCGGTTTTGACACCTCTGCGGACATATTTAGCGCGGCTGATTTTTTTAGACGGGAGTTTCCTCGCACAACAATTTTTTGGCGAATTTGATGAAGAATGTAGCGGGGTTTTTGGCTTGAATTGATTAAACGATTCTTTTTTGCTCGGTATTTCGCTTTAATCTTTTTCAGAGTTAAGGTGCTCTGCTGCATTTTGCAATAATTATCCGTTTTTTCTCATTTTCACAATTTTGAAAATTGGCCTGATTTTTCAGCACTTGTAAATTTCTGTTTTTACACAATGATTTCTATGTTTACAAATTTCTTCAGGCTGGTTGGATCTTCTGACGATATCTTATTCCTAAACTTTTTCGTTTGTTCATTTCCTATTCTTCATCAGTTTCCCTCCAGTTGTGATTCCAGCTCAAAAAACTTTCTTCATTCCCTTTAATAATATGCTAGTACGCAAAAGAGCCCTGGATCTGCAATCTGGAGTTTCAAGTGGTGCAGAGCTCCACCGTCTTCGTTAATAAACCATGATCTAAAATCGTGCATAAGCCAATTTATTCAATTTTCTGTTATATGATAGATATACGAACATAGCTTTTTTAAGCTGAATCTTCTTGATTTGCCTGGCTATAATAAATTCCGATTTCATTCAGTTGTTATTATATGTACGATCGAATGCTCATTGAAAAATGGGATGACTTCACATTCCTTAAATTCATAAGATAGGATTCAGATGGGCGTGTAGAAATCGCTGGAATCTGGTCTTAAACACAGGTATGGATAAGATACGAAGGTCTATTTACAATTACACATTTGAACGCAGACATTTTTATCGTTTACGGTCGTCATCTTCATCGTTAATCCATCTAAGCGGATATATCGTTAAAAAACGATTCTAGACGACCAAATCGGTATTTTCACCAAGAACAGAGGTATAGGGATCTTCGTGGCGCGCTGCTCCAACATTCCAATGCTTCCGCCATGTCATCTATTGCTTTACTTAAAATTGTGCACCTTTCTGGCCATAGTTCCCTATAGTTTCCACACCTCTAAAGGCTTGGCATTCTTTGTGAGGGACATCTCCCTGTAAATAAGATTGATTCCTTGTTAAAAATTGGCACTTTGAGCGTTTCCGTCCCAGTAAATTCTTTTCTTCGGCTGGTAATAGAAGTGACTACTGGTCGGCTGTTTTGGCTCATACTTGTATACTGTTGCAGCAAGAATTGTTCTCACCTCGTTGTTTTAGGCATTTAATGTCTTTCTCTCTCCACCATTTCGTTTCACGCACGTTCTTCATAAACAGATGGAAATCCCCCATTTTAATTACTAACTTGCTACTTTTAGTCCAGGGAAAATG
Source organism: Oikopleura vanhoeffeni (assembly GCA_004367855.1). Taxonomy (NCBI): domain Eukaryota; kingdom Metazoa; phylum Chordata; class Appendicularia; order Copelata; family Oikopleuridae; genus Oikopleura; species Oikopleura vanhoeffeni. The sequence goes on from SCLH01002086.1 coordinate 118,244, forward strand.
TGGGGTTGATAATGTTAATTCCCAGATAAACTTCGTTTTTTCGAATCTTTATACCAATAAATAAAGTGAATTTTTGGTCCTCTAGCTTCTTTACCCCTATTTCTCGATGTATCAATCTTAACTGGGTTTCTGCCTGTTCAGGGGTTTTTAAAAAATAAAAGATTGTGTTTTAATTTTTCTCCTCGCTCTACTGTCTTCGAAAACGAATAATGATAGGGTGACCAACTTTAAACTTTTACGTTTGTATTTGCTCAGAATATTCGTTAACACGTTCTGCTGATCTATATATTTTCCACCTTAATTACAATTTTAATTTGATCAAATTAAACCATTGTTTAATAGGACCCTATATCATCGAATTTAGTCCAATATCACCTCTCATGCGCAATTTCACGATTTTGACCAAATTTCTGCCAGTGCCCATATCGCCGATAGTTTAATTAGGCGTGGAGGTTTTTTATTTAAATTTTAATACGGTTTTTTATGACCATTTGAAGATACAGGAATTTTAAACTCAAAAATGGGTATAATGTTTGTATAGCAATTTCTTTGTTAGAGAATTTTTTTACTTGGTCATTTTGAGGACGGCAAGGATTTTTTAGCGTTTATTTAAAAAATTTTTCAAAAAAAAGGATTTTAAGGTCAAATTTTTCGGATTTCACACTCTCAAACAGTTTCTTAGCAACCCGTTAAGAGCTACTCCCCCCTCCCTCTATTTTTTTTGCAAGTTAAAAGTGAGCCGTTTTTAAGGGGGTTCTATAGTGCAGCCCGTATCTTTTGTACTGAAAATTATTTTGACTGGATTTTTAGGAATTTTTTGTCTCCAGCGTTTAGATTGTTATAATTATATAAAGAAATAAAATTTGAAAAAATTCAACAATCTGGATAATTTTTTTCATAAAATTTGAAACAAAGCTTATTTTGAGTATATAGTTCCTATAGCAAGTCGTAATCTTTTTTTTTAACTACAAAAGCTAGACCCGGTCTTGATTTCTTATGATTTTTGAACTATACGTGGGTGCTTCTTTTAGTCATATTAACTCAAGAGAAATCGTGAAAAAATTTACCAAAAATTTTGCGGGGAAAATAATATTAAAATTTTATCAGTGTCGGAAAATAAATTTTTGCTTTCTATGCGCTCGAACGGTTAAATATTATGGTCATCTTGTATGATACGTTTCCAAAAACATCAACTACGAAATCGTATTGGTCTTAAAAAAAAACATCTGATGTGAACGAAATGGATTTAAAAAATAAATTTTTCAATCCGCTACTCCTGAGTTAAAAAATGAAATTCGTAAAATCAGGGCAGTAACAGTTTTTTAGCTTTAACAATTATTTACCGAAAACCAACTACTAGTGCCACGGAAAAATAGCTTGCCATGTTAGCATGAAACCAAAATACAACTTGCCGTTGGCCAAAATAGCAAAAAACAGGTCCTTTTCGCTAGCTTTGATACCTTTTTAGGTGAGGAAATTAAAAGGCAAAACAGTTTTTTCCGCCTTTGAATTTCGCCAGATGATGTCATTAATTTTGAAATAGGACGAAAAACAAAAAAATTACAGCTCAAGAATTTTTTGCTCGCGTGGTTCTACCTCACTTTACCGGTGGTTCAAACAGCTTATCTCCAAAATATGGATTCAAACGTCATAGCAGAGAGTCAACTAACTTACTCAGAATGTTTTATCCTCCTCTTGTGTCTATGCGGAGCCAGAAATAAGTCCAAAAAGTCCATTTTGCCTATAGAACCTCCTTAAGGGAAACTTCTTATCAAGGGGATTAGTGGTTGGCGACCATGTGGTCGAGTACCTCAAATAAGCGGTCAAAGTTTAAGGTAAAATTTCACCGTACGCTTCAGCACTCCCTTCTGGAATCTCAAAAATGGTACAGTGTTGTCGTTCTAGCGACCTTTCAGTACTGATGACTCCCCATAGTTGGCCAATACGTTCATCAGAAAGCGACTTTTCCGGTTCTTTTGAGTCGGCTACTATTCAAGTCTCTACGATGAATTGAAATTCGACCTTGAACTTTGGACCGCGCTTATTTAGGTCGGTCATCGCCGACCCTCATCCTCAATAGAGCTTCCCTCTAAAACCTCTAATTTACTTGCCAACCAAATACGCGATCTAGGCTTTTCAAGCGAGAAGATTCGCGTAGAACTTTTTCTTGCACTTCCTGTAATAATTTCACGTAAATTTGACTTTAAAAATCTATTTTTTTTTTTGAAGATATTTTTCATTAGACGAAAAAACTATACGTTTAAAATGACCAGAAATAAAGTTCTTACAAGATAAGCCTATCTG